>VYZM01018850.1:6540-19385 GCA_013398915.1 Dromas ardeola | reverse complement strand
TGCCGCTGCCCTGCGAGCTGCCGCTGCCCTGTCTGTGTTTTCCCGGTACCCTCCTTCTCTTCCAGCCCTTTTCCCCACATTTTTCCCTGCGGGAGAGCCTGGCTGTTCGTACCGTCCTGCGCTTTATCCCCCAGCAGGTGGAAAAGGCGTTTTATCACCATCATTCCACTTGCAGCTGTAAAATTCAACTCCGGTTCCCCCCTCCCGGCTCCGCATCAGCGAATGCAGTCAGCTTTTAAGAGTTGCCATAACACAGCAAAACCTTTTTATCATATCTCTGATTTGCTTAAGAATGGTAATTCAGCTTGATGAAACTTTATGAACATGTTCAACTAATCCAGAAAAAATAAAGCTGAGTAAGTAAGTGTTTGCACTGCTCTGATAAAGATGCAAAGTTCAGATAGTTAAGTACTTTGGTGTGACAGGCCCTGGGTTTGCTGCCAAGATGAAAAATGGGTAAAGTCAAAGGTGGATGATAAGCCACACCTAGCACATGAAGCCTTGGTCAAGTCCTTAGTCCCAGTTTTGTCCTTGCACATTACTTTATAATGGTGCTCTGTCCTGTCCCTCTGCATTAGAAAGTATATACAGTCATTTTACTTACTGCTGAGTTGTATAAATTGAGAAAAACTGTGTCTCTAGTTTTACTGGATAGGTTGACTCATCAGTAAAAGCTCCATATATTAGTTAGATGAACAGTGCTTTTATTAGTCTTGGATCTTGACTACAAAGTTTCCTCAGAGGCTGTCTTATGTCTGTGTATGTGTGTAGGCCTGAGAAGGTCTCCTGAGGTCAGGTGAAAGGAAAATTAACCAAAATATAAAACTCCCAAGAAGAAACCAAGGAGAGGCTGTTTTGCTTGGGATTGCTTTTAAGCAGCAGCAGTATTCACGGAAAAAGTCTGATGCAGAATAACCAGGAAAGCCAATCCAACAAAAAACCCACCTTGTTTTAAGAAATAAAATGGGGCTTATTCTAAGATGCATTGAATAAAGGGCAGTTGGAGGGAAAAAGGCTACCTTTTTCCCCTCAAACACCATATATCTTGCCTCTGAACAGCATACCTGGAGATGAGGTGCTAAAGAGGAAGGGTCTGTCTTTATTTTGTGGCTTAGGCTTTATTCTTCCCTTCCCCATCAGCTGCGGTATAGCATGTATGTAACCATACATCAGAGAAGCAGGAAAAAATTCATTACCAGACACACCTACCCAGGTAATGCAGAGTTCGGAATTAGAAAAGGTCAGCTGAAAAATCCGGTCTTCATGCTTGTGAGGAGAGTCTGGTCCTGGTCTGGTGAAGAATGGATAAGCCAGTTTTCTGACAGACAAGTGATTTCTGGTGGGTGTGGAAGTATTACACCCTACTATATATATTTATATATACATGCATACCCCATTTTATATACATATATATTATTGCCAAATATATATATCGGTATGGGCAATAAAATCAAATATGTTGAGGACTGCCAGCATGGTTGCCAGTCTGATAGCTTGTGGCCTGCCTGCACGCATGGGACCTGGTACTCCCCATTCACTTTCTCTTGCCAAGGCTGTTAAACAAGCATCAGATTGCAGAGAATTCAATTTGAAGTAGATAAAATATCTCCTTTAATGATTCTAAAGTACAGGGATTGTTTGCAGTTCTGCAGAAGTGCCAGAACTTTCTGCTATCTCCTGGGCCCTGTCTAAGAGCTGCAGTTCCTCAGTATCAGCACTTTCTTTTTGGATGTGGTGCCAGTTTTAGTAGTCCTATTTGCATATAATTAGCAAAAGTAGACTGTAAGCACTGAGTAGTGGTATCTGGCAGTGACTCACAGAAAAATAAGGCAAATGATGTTTTCGGGGTCTCTTAAGCCAAGACAGCTGTCCTGTCAAGCAGGTAAAGCTGAAGTACGCTGCAGTATGTGTCAGCTTGAGGCTTGCATCCTCAAATAATGCCTTTTTTTTCTTAGCCAAGTTCAAAGGAAAATTTTACAGGGAACCGTTTATACTTAACACCTTTAAAAATAGATGAAAAAATAGAAGAAATGAGCTAGATTTTTTTTAAAATACCTATCTCCATTCATTGAGTGCTCCACTCATCCAACAATAAAGCTGGATTTCTGCACTTACTGCATACATTGCTTTTTATACTTAACCTTGATGGCTGGTAAGAGGTGAGAGAAAGGGCTGTGGGAATGCCAGGGTAAATAGAGATTTCTTCTTTTCCACTTGCTCTCTACTGCTACCTGGATGGCAAAATTTCTAGAACATATTAAGCACTGAAGTATGTTGAAACCCTACACAATGTTGTTTTTAAATCTTTTGTGTTTTACTCTGCAAGTAATTCACAAACATACACAAACCTCACCCAGGAAAAGCTTAAAAATGTTTGGTGTTTTTGTGTTTGTTTTTTTTTCCATGCCGGGGCATTTTGCCTAGGTACAAAACTATTGCTACTTTTACAGGGTCACTGACTGTTTTGCCCCATCTCAGCAGCAGTGATGTATCAAAAATCATGAGAAACAGCAGATCGTAACGCACTGAGTTTAATTACTTGAGGACATGTGTCCAAGTTTATGGGCAATAGTCATGATTCAGATTATCGTCTGAGATTTTAGGTCCGTAGTGTTTAAAGGTGTATTTACAACCTATTTGGTAATTGTCTTTTTTTTTCCCCCTCAGGCAACTAAACACATTGTAAATAGCAATTACAAGGAAAACAAACATAGTTTAACTTCTTTTCACTGAAATAGATTGCATTAGAAACCTTTGGCTGGGAGTTGTATGCTCTTTAAGCTGATGAGTTACAGAAGTGTGAAAGTGAAAGCTCTACTCTGACTATAAATCTCATTTATGCTTTATTCAATGTAAAAGTTTGTGATTTTAAAGCACACAAATAATTTAAAACTAAACTTTGATTTAATCTTTATTCTTTATTTTTTTTTACCTTTTAATATTGCTTAAACAAATCATAGTTTCCCATACGCTGCTTGTTTTCAGAATCCCAATGTGAAGATATGTGAACATCAGTACCAAACTTTTCTAATAGTCTGTATTAATTGCCAAAATTCTGATTGAGAAACTTTGCCATTGGAGGAGTGCTTTCCTTCCAGGCTGCTTTGGTATTCTTGCAGAGCGATTCAGCGAGCAGAAAATAAGTGATTCTGTTAAATCTTAAGTGGTGGAGGGTGCTTTCCTCTTTCCAGCTGCTTAATTTTAACCCCTCTTCCCTGACTGACTGCTGTCATCACTGCTGAGTGTAGTACACTTGTCAACTGTTGGTCCCTCTTTTTTCTTTCCCTTTATTCAAGTTGCACTGGAGAATTTCAGAACAGACTGTCTGATGGGGCTGCTGAAGAGAGCTCCCAATCTTAATCCCAACTGCAATGGCATTGATCTTTTATCTTTACCACCTCCTGAATGTGATGACCCTGGATCTTAGTAGGTTCTCAACTAAGCAGTGACATTAGTCGTTGGTTGGAGTTGACTGTCACTTTGTCATTGCCTCACTAAGGGATTTACTGTACAAGAACCATACTGGAACAGATCAAAGGTCCACTTATCCCAATGTCTTATTTCTGACAGTGGATGAACTGGATCCCTCAGGAGGAGTAAAAGAGCGAAGGATGCCTCTAGTGATACTTTCTCAGAATAATCAATTCCAGGCTGAGGGAATGAGCAGTTTATTAGGGGGTTATTAAGATAACGAATGCTTGTCTTTCCTATCAGATTACACAGACTATGTGTACTAATTAACTAAAAACAATTGTAAACTTTTTTTTTTTAGATTCAAGTGAAATTGTTATCTGAGCTAAAGTGAAGCATAGATTTCCCTTCTTGCTCGTACGTTTCAGACCATGGGAAGAGATTGCTTGGGAAATACAATTACATTTTGTTCTGTGTACAGCAAGTTGCTTCACTAAAATCAAATTCGATTTTGAGAAAGTATAATCGTGTGACTGGTGTGGGTGACATATAAAAAAGGTCTTATGACTTTGACATTTGTTGGTGACCCTGTAATAGGCCTTAGAAAACCCAGACCTCACTGACAAATCAGAAGCATTCCAGGGAGATTTTTTCTGTCTGATGGGTAAAGGAGAATAAACACTCAAGAAGCTCCTCTAAATAAATCTAATTCCTTTATCAAATACCAAGCAGTAGAAGTCTTTTTTCCTTCCATTGGTAATGTTCATATTTTTACATTTTAAACTGTGTGCACTTTGGCTGGATCCTCCGGAATGGCCAGTGTTCACCAAGTATTGCTTTTGCCTTAGCTGTAAATAGAGATTCTGGGAAGAAAACTGATGAAACTGGGGATGGTGGAGGAAAATACCCCTTAAAATGGCATATTAGAAGGATCTATATTATTTTGTAAAATAGGTTTTCTGGAAATTACTTGATATTGCAAGGGATGATTTTATATTAAGTGGTAGTAGGTATGATAGCGTCTTTTAGATTGGAAGATCGTCAGCTTCATGTGAAAGTAAAGGTATAATTTGAGGAAGTCTTTTGGGGGTATAGTTGCTGATAACTCTCACTGTCTTACACCTCCTTTTTTCCTGTAAACATTTTGCCCTTTACAACTTTGTACTTTTCAACGCGAATATTTCCTGGTTCTTAGCCCCATCAGATCACCTACTAGAGCAGTTCTGATCTTGATACGGATAAGCACACACTATAATTCTGGTCTTTGACAAATGGTATAGTGGTTGTGCTAGCACAAAAAGCAAATCATTCTGGTCTTTGTCTGAAGCCTTTTAGAGTGAACTTGTATCGATTTTGTCTGTGTGTTTGGCGACCATTGCATTTTTGATCTATTACTGCGGTCTCCGATGCTGGAGTTGCTGTTCTGTGGAATGGCAACCTAAAATAGGAGGTTCTTCAAGTGTGGGGTTGGTTCATACCAGAGCTGTTTGGTCTTTTAACAGTCAGGACCATAAGCTGCAGACTGGCAGAACTGCAGCTACCTTGTATGCTTGGATTTTGGGAAAGGGCGTGAGCTCAGTGGTGGGTCCCACAGGGCTGGGTGAGGAGCTTCTCACGTTGCCTCCCTCCTTGAAATCCCCTTGTTGAGGTGTGAGGGGGGAGTTGTGATGCAGGATGTCTTTTGTATGAGTGCTTTTATTTGCAGTATGTGTGACGGGGCTTTAAAAATTAATTCTGTGCTTTTTTCCACCTTTCTTAGTTTAAGGCAGATTTGTCCTACATACATACATACATTAATAAGGAAAAAGTCTTGGGAAAAGCATAAAGTATTTCAATTAGACGACTTTACCATCGTCTTCTATTTTATATATACAGCTTGCAGCGTTCATTGCCTCCTAGTACTTTGTTCCTGACCTAGTAGGTAAGTCGCTGTGGTTGGTGTTACATTCTTTTCTTCCTGTTGGCCTCCAGTTCTTTGCTTGCAGTTATAAAAAAGAGTGCTGAGACAGCGGGTTTGGAACAAAGTTCTGTGACATGAATTAAAAGTAAATAAAATAAAGGAGAAGTGATGTAGGAAGCTATATAGCAGTAATAGCAACTGAATACTAGTATGAGTTGTCACAAGAAGCTTAAACCTAGAATTGTTTTGCTGTGAAGCTGTTTCAGGCATTATGAACACTTTTCAGTTGTGTAATTTTCATGTGAACTTCAGTAATTGAAAACAAAGAGAGCTGACTTTTCTTTAGACTGAGGAATCCTATGCCCACTGGTTATAAATGCTACTTGAATAGAAACATTAATCCTGGCACAGAGCACCTTGTAAACAGAATTTGTGTATTCAGAATGAGTTAGATGTTCTTTTCTACACTAGGTTTTATAGAGTTGCTGGAATGGCACAGAAGTTGTTT
The DNA here is from genome assembly GCA_013398915.1 of Dromas ardeola. Classification (NCBI taxonomy): domain Eukaryota; kingdom Metazoa; phylum Chordata; class Aves; order Charadriiformes; family Dromadidae; genus Dromas; species Dromas ardeola. The sequence continues at coordinate 13,566 of VYZM01018850.1, read as the reverse complement.
TTGGTTTTTTTTTTTTTTTATTTTATTGATGAATGCTGACAATAAGTAGGATAAGAGCTCGCTAAGAAATTGTACTTTTGTCTAGGTAAAAATAAACAGAAGAGAATATTTGCTTTCTGCAGAAAGCCTGTCTCAGAGTGCAGAAGTTCTTACCGTTCGTTTCTCGCTTCATATATCCAGTTCTGCTGAATCAGTCTCTTGTATCGAGCTGTCTCTTAGAAAGAAGTTGCATCTGTAGCAGGCAGAAGCTTCACTCCCCCAGCCCTGCTTCCCTCTCGGAGGGGAGGAGGAAGTGAAATGTGTATGACAGCAATGTTGCTTGTCAACCCCTGATCCCAAGTTAAAATGTGCCATCATTGCTTTGTCGTGCCTTTCCCTTTCCTTCCTTGCCCACTCAGGTGAGATGTGTATTCGGTGCGTGACTCACTGGTGGCTTCGTAGCCCAGGCCCACAGGGGCTGATCTGCGGTTTCAGGCTGAAGGTCTTATTGCTCCAGGCTCTGAGGGCTTAGTGGACCATTGCCCTAAATATGTTACTGATGGAGGTCCAAAATAGAGTATTAATACCCTTTAATAGGTCCTTCATTGAGGATTTTCCAGTTTATGTTAGAGAATTTTACAGTGGAGCAGTTGTTTCGAAGAAGTGTCAAAAGCAGCAGTGATACCACATTAGCACTGAGATGTTCCAAGCATCAATTAATTAGATCATTAATAGGTATAAATTAAGGATCCCTTGGATTTAGTGAATAGTACAGTATTTGAGCACGCTGGTATACACACATGATCTTCTGTTAAAAAGATGATGATTTGTGAACTTACTTTAAAAACTTGACTTTTCCAGTGAAGTTGCCGAGGCCACCATTGGAGGAAGGCTCACTCTTAAAACTTCTGAGCGTAAGGGATTGTCTGTCTTCAGCGGGAGGTTTTGTGAGATCCAAAGCCATCGTATAACTAGGAAAGGTGCCAGTTTTGGGAACACACCCAGTGACCATCCACAGCATTAGCTTCTGTAGAAGTGGGCGCAGAAGTGATGTCTCTACAAGCACAAACCAGATGTTTTAACATGTGGTGCCATGTGCGTGCACTGGCCGGTGAGGTGCCACGTTGCTGGGGCTCTAGCCAATGCTTCTAGACCTCTTCATCTTCTCTGAATTTTTCTGACTCTCTCCTTTGCCATGATTAAAAATTACAGTAATACACTTAGACAATAGCAGGCCATTAGTTAAACTTTGTTTGAATGTCCTTGTCTTTCATGGAGGGGCTTTCTCTTGATTTTGTGCCAGGGCAGTGCAGACCAGCGAATAGTTTTACAGTAATTATCTCCATTGTCTGGTTTAACGCAAAATCAAGGAGTTAAGTCTGGTACAGAAAAAAGGCTATAAAATGTTGTAGGATTACCAGTTCGTAATACATGGTAGCCAAAGTTTTGTAGAGCAAAGCTGCAGACAAACTTGAAAGAGTAGCTGTGTGTCTGCAAAACTGGGATAGGTGGGGCTTGGAATAAACTTCCTAAGGAACAGGTAGAAGTAGCAAGACTACACATTAATGTGTCAGAGACCAGGCAGAGGCTTTGGTGCTTCCAGGGTTTTACCTGACATAGGAATTGAAATCTTTAAATAAAGATGCTGACGGTTTCTAGTCAGAGGGGAGGATGAATTTGGTTTGACACTAGAATATTCTGCCTTGATGGAGAAGGGTATGGTGCACAGTCAGCAGCACTGCTTCCTAGCAGGCCTTGCAGATATGAGAAATCTAACTTACCCAATTGATATATTAAGACATGATATTTACTGTCGGTGTGCGATTCTCAATAACTGAATTGACTTGTGGTTCTGAAATGGCAACTGTGCAAACTCTCTGTGGAGCGGGCTGTATGTCTGTTCATCTTATAAAAAAATGAATGTCATGGATGAAGTCAAGAAAAGTAGGGGAAACCAGCTAACAGTTACTTTAAGGAAGTGTCGAAATATAGTTGAATTGTTTTTGTTAATATTCACCCTATGTAGCCTGCATAGATTGAACTTTTATGTCAGTTGCTCTTTTCTTTACCTTCCCCTTTCTCCCCCTCAATAGCAATTTTATAAGGAGCATTATACCTTTAATTGAGAAGTAAATGATTGCTTTCAAGCACATTGAAACTCCACGAATTTACATTTTAGAAATACTTCTTTTTTTTTTTTTCTAGAGCCAATAGTAGAACAACAGTACACTTTCAGACAAGTAAGAAAATCGCTGTGTAGTTATAGTATGTTGGGTTATCATTCTGACTAATTTTCATGATTTCATGATTTTGACTAATTTTCATGATTAGACCTGGGAGTCCTGGTGGACAACAGGATGACCATGAGCCAGCAATGTGCCCTTGTGGCCAAGAAGGCCAATGGCATCCTGGGGTGCATCAAGAAGAGTGTGGCCAGCAGGTCGAGGGAGGTCATCCTCCCCCTCTACTCTGCCTTGGTGAGGCCACACCTCGAGTACTGTGTCCAGTTCTGGGCTCCCCAGCTCAAGAAGGACAGGGAACTGCTGGAGAGGGTGCAGCATAAGGCTACCAAGATGATTAGGGGGCTGGAACACCTCTCTTATGAGGAAAGGCTGAGGGAATTGGATCTGTTTAGTCTGGAAAAGAGACGGCTGAGGGGTGACCTTATTAATGCTTACAAATACTTAAAGGGTGGGTGTCAGGAGGATGGGGCCAGGCTCTTTTCAGTGGTGCCCGGCAACAGGACAAGAGGTAATGGGCACAAACATCTCAACATGAGGAGGAACTTCTTTACTTTGAGGGTGGCAGAGCACTGGAACAGGCTGCCCAGAGAGGTGGTGGAGTCTCCATCTCTGGAGACATTCAAAACCCCTCTGGACGTGTTCCTGTGCAACCTGCTCTAAGGTGGCCCTGCTCTGGCAGGGGGGTTGGACTAGAGGATCGCCAGAGGTCCCTTCCAACCCTATGATTCTGTGATGCATGACACGTAGCAAGATAGTAGGAATTTTAAGACTGCCTCAAAGGACTGTCAGTATGATGCACATTACGGACACCTCCAGGAGCCAGGACTGCCATGATACCCAGCCATGGGGAATCTAATCTAGGTTCAGCCATAATCACAAAAAAGCCCATGGCTTTTATAAGGATAATAAATTTGTGTAGGGTGATACTAGAGAAAGGACTAAGGACCTGATTCTGATACTGGTTTTAGTAGTGTAAACTGAGAGTAAATTAGTGGTAGAGGGATGCAAGAGGGGAAGCTGGCATGAAATTAGCACTGGCACATTAATCCTTTAAGAAAACACACCCCTTTGTCACTTGCAGAATTTGAGTGCCTTTAACCTCCACAGGCTTCCTAAAATTTGATTCCTAGCAGCCCATTTAGAAGGAAACATTGAAATATTTGTTCAGTGTGAAAGATAAATGTTTTTGGCTAGTCTGACCTTTCTGAGACTAGTCTAATTTTATCTAAAATGTTGAATGCTATAGTATCTCATTTTTTGATTAAGTTTAATTTAAATAGTCCAAATCTTTGGGTGATTTCAGAGAAAAAAAAATGCCGTGGAGAAAGCTAAATGTGTTTCTGTTAAAAACAGCTCTCTAAACTGATTTTGTATAAGAATTATTTTATGCATATTCCTCAGTATAGATTTTTTTTTTAGGGGTTAATTAAAAAAAACCCACCCTGAATTGCATACATGAGAAAACAAGTTTTCGTCTTACCAAAGCTTAAGCTTTGGTAATACAATTTGTTGCATAATTCAGGAAGCAAAAATCCTGACTTAGAAGAAAGAGGTCACAGGGCACCCTGGAGGCAGTCCTTGCGGGCACTGTGTACTTTCTGTTGAAATCAGTGCCTGTAGTTCACTTGGATACTGCTCGCCCCTATTCCTGTGTGAAACGCAATACTCTGTGCAGGACTTGAGGTTGTTTACAATGTCGAGGAAGCGGAGGAAGTGTGGAGTAAACACTTTTTATATACGTAAAGAATCCATAATGTAGAACTGAAAAAAAAGCATCATAATTCTCTTATGCTTTGAATACTTACGGCTTCCAACCAAAGATGTAGAACTATGTCAGAATGTCGTCTGGTGTAAGAGTTCAGAAGCAAATTCGTCACTGTTTTGCTCTTAAAATATAAATGAGGCTTAGAGCAGCAATGCATTTTACCACTGCATGTTTATGCTCTGGTTTTTACTTACTTTATTGTTCAAGTAGGAACTGTTACCTGTTTCTGGCTTAGAAAAACTATTTTTTTCTCTAATAACTGTTTGATATTAAAACTAAAGTCACTGTGTTCTGCACTTCTTTTTGTTTATTCATAAAATAAATAACCCTACAAGTGGTTTGAAAAATTACAGACACCTTTGGTTCAATGTAACTTTGCTTAAATAAACCCAGTCTTCAGTCTTCAGTTAGTATTTTAGCTTCATCTGTCTTATTAATGACTTGTGTGTATCTTTGGAACAAGGTAGGTGCTATGACATATTAAATGATTTTGGCATCCAGTTCAGACAGGATATCACATTTTAGCTTTCTTCCTCTTGTCCCCCATGAGTGATACACTTTTAAAGTTTCCTTTTGGCATGGAGATTGGATAGTACAGAATTACTGCTTTGCAAGAGAAGAACAAGGATTGTTATGAAATACATGATTCCCTTTTCCACAAAGGCAAAAATAATTTTGGCTTTTACTAATGACTTAAAAAAAATATCTTTGCCTTAAATTTGTCCTGGTTATGAGGGCATAATGGTGATTATGAAGCATGTTATAAATTTTTCAGTACTAGTGTCTAGCTGACTTACTGGATTTCTTCCTCCAGATACCTGACTTTAGAAAGCAGATTTATGTGTGGAGGTGTATTTACGAAAGAGGCAGTAAAGCCCCTTTACCTAAATAGTACAAAAGAGCTCAATAGTTACAGATAGAAGTCAGAAGAGAAGAACACTATATTGCTAAAGTAAAATGAAGACCTGAATCTGCGAAGTGCTTAATGTTGGTTTGATTTGGCTTGAATCTCTTCAAGTCCTGTAAGATGTTTTTTTGGAGGGGTTGGACAGGAGCAGTGCACCTGAAGCAGAGGAAGCCTGTTTGTGTTAGTTGGTAGGTACATGCCTTTTTGAAGGTATTGATGGTCCTCCTGCATCTTTGCTTCTTAAACACACACTTCTCCACTCTGTCTTTGCTTAAGATCTGAAGAGACTACTATGTAATAGTTAATAAACACAGGTTAAAAATATGAGGTGTTAAAATGCAGTCCTTCACCAGCTGACAGCTTATCAAGTACATGGTTCTAAAACTCTTAAGGACTTTTCAAGATTTTGTAGGACCTTTTTGCCATTGTTAAATGTGTTAAAATTACAACTGAGTTTCTTTACGTAAAGTAGAAAAGTAATTTAATAGCCGAAAAAACATTTTAAGATTCTTTCAAGTACAGAATATTGAACCCCAATGCTGACATGTTCAGCAGTTTTAGTCCATGATAAATATATGGAATAAAATCCTTGTTGGATTTCAAGATACTGACTCTTGAAAGGTAAATTTATCTCCTGCTATTTAGAGGCAAATGGAAGTTATTACAAAAATACATTTCAAACTCTTGATTTTGTGCTGTAGCAGCAGTTGGAGTAATTCCTTAAGGTCCTTAGGTTTATGTAGCTTTGTTTTTTCCCAGGCATAAGCCATTATTAAAAGTCACTTCCCAGGAGCAAGTGCTGGGGGAGGAATGAAGAGCCTTCTGCCGGCGGATTGGGATTCAGGCTCTTGGACCTTCTGCAAGAGTGAGATCTTGCAGCAGTTCGTACCTCCTTCTGCCTGGGCTTTTCAGTCTTCCTCAGATCATACATTTTAGGTGACTGCTTGACATCCTCATTCCCAAGGTTTCTCTGAAATTCTTACCTTCCTTTTGTCCAGAGCCCAGGCGGGACAGTTGTCCTTCTGATTCCAACACAACTCTGTCTTGGGATGTTTCAAGTTGCCTCTATCCCAGGAGTGTTTTGAAGCTCAGTGATGCCCCCTTTCCACCTTCTTCTCACTGGGGTCCTTGTTTTTTCAGGCTGCTGCTGAGTGTAGCAGTCATTTTACAGAATTCAAACCTTCAGATTTACAGCATTCAGACCTGCTGAAGGAGAGCTGCTTCCTTGCTATGCTTCTAAGCTTTTCTTCTGCATAGGGTATTCACTGAAGTTCTTTGAAAAAATTTACTAGAGTTTATGTGTAGCAAACATCTATTCATGAAGTCAATGAATGTCGGTTTATTATTTCTGTGCATAGTTTATGTGTAACAATGGGCTTGAGGTAATAGAATTTTTAACAGAGTTCTAGACATGAAAACTTCCACTGTTTGTTTTTTAAGGCATACAAATGTATGTCTTTCAGGTATACAATTTTTATAGTGTTAGAGGAGCATAAAAGCGGTGTGGTTTATCTTTTTTTGGTGGTGTTGCTTTTTGTTAAGACAAGATTGCATGCCAGATTCTCTAAGGATGAGGCTTACCAATTGCATTGCTTTCTCTAAGCGAAGACTGGATAAAGCCTTCCTCTTGCTCATGTGATAGGAGGTTTGACATGGCTGTCTTATTTATTAGGTCAGTCAAGGGTCAGGTAAAGAGATGAGGAATGGTCCTTAAAATAGCTTGATAATTCTGATTTTTTTTTTTTTTTACTTTATATAGGGCATACAAATCCTTACATTTAGAACACTGCAGTGGTTGAACTAAATACATCGATTGTAGGTGAGAATAAATAAATAAATGTAGGTGAGTGTGTAAACAGGTATCAGAAAAGGTGTCTTACTGTACTGATTTTTTTCTGCATTGAAGGTGGCTTTCACCACTCCCTCAGCAGCTGCTGGAAAGGAACACTTTATCTAAGCTCAGGAAAAGCAGAATATCTCACTTTGCATCTTACCTGGGGAAACATAACCGGTTGGCTCTGTCTCATAGCCACTGGCCTTGCGTTTGCCAGAAGAGCAAAAGGTTTCCAGGTCAGGACTCTGTGTGAAACTGGAGCTTCTGCTCTCCTGCCAGGCTTTTTGAGGTACCGAGC
>VYZM01018849.1:283363-304987 GCA_013398915.1 Dromas ardeola | reverse complement strand
CAGGGAACTGCTGGAGAGGGTGCAGCATAGGGCTACCAAGATGATTAGGGGACTGGAACACCTCTCTTATGAGGAAAGGCTGAGGGAATTGGGTCTGTTTAGTCTGGAAAAGAGACGGCTGAGGGGTGACCTAATTAATGTGTACAAATACTTAAAGGGTGGGTGTCAGGAGGATGGGGCCGGGCTCTTTTCAATGGTGCCCGGCAATAGGACAAGAGGTAATGGGTACAAACTTGAGTGTAGGAAGTTCCATCTCAACATGAGGAGGAACTTCTTTACTTTGAGGGTGGCAGAGCACGGGAACAAGCTGCCCAGAGAGGTGGTTGAGTCTCCATCTCTGGAGACATTCAAAACCCGCCTGGACGCGTTCCTGTGTAACCTGCTCTAGGGTGGCCCTGCTCTGGCAGGGGGGTTGGACTAGATGATCTCCAGAGGTCCCTTCCAACCCTATGATTCTATGATTCTATGTATTTTGAGATGATTATTATAATTTTCCTGAATATGCCTATGTGGGTCAGTTTTGGGGTTTTTAATGCACATGTTTCTCAAAACAAAGGAGAACCCAAAACAGAACATGAGATCCAGCCTCCTTCTTCCCACACTTTTGTAAAGTCAGGATCTTGAATCCATCTCATGAATGCTACAAACCAGGTCTATTCCTATTTGTGAAACTAGAACCTTAAAACTAAGCTCATAAGAAATTCACAAACTTTAGCTTTAATCTAAATCTTGACCAGAAGCCTGCAACCTACTTTTCAAAACTCAGTTCTCTGATCTAAGCTGCCTACAAATTGATTTAAGAAGTGCCAAAGACTGCAATCAGAAAATCAAAGGAGGTAAGCATGCTCTGTATTTCTGAAAGGCAGACCTCAGACAAGCCCAGCAAAAGAATGGGGATTTCCTATGGGGTGGAATCCACCACAGGCTGGTACCCAAAGTTAGCTGACATCATCAGTGGGGATACATAGAACACAATGCTGTTCAAGACAGACATATTAAGATATATTATTGTGTGTTGACATTGAACTATTTGGGTAAAACTCAAGGTATTTGCTAATACTGCTAATGCATCTGATTCGACTCAACCATATCAGCAGGTATGTGCTTTTTCACTAGCAGAAGAAATCGTCTTTGATATTCTTTAAGGTTCTTAAGGGTCAGAAGTAATTTTTTGAGTGCCCCTCAAAGTCAGATGCTTCCTAATGGTGGGGATAGCTCTGGATCTGCAATTCAACTTCCACTGAGTCAGCACTTTGCAATCTGCCATGATAAGGCACCTGTAGGGACGCTCTGCAACAGAGATATGGTTGGACTTGGTGCTCTTCAGTCTTTTTTATGGTTTATATAGTCAGTAGGTGTCGCAGTTTAACCCCAGCCAGCAACTAGGACCACACAGCCACTTGCTCTCTTCCCTAGTAGGGTAGGGAGAAGAGGGAGAAAAGGAAGAGAAAAAAAAAAAAACAACACCCTGTGGGTTGAGATAAAGACCATTTAAGAGAACAGTAACAGAAGAGGAAATAATAATAATGGTAAAATAACTTGCAAAATAAAGTGATGCAACACAAATCGCTCTCACCACCCGATGATTGGTTGCCCAGCCCGTCCTGAGCAGTGGTTGTGGATTCTTGTCCCCCTGGCCAACACCCATTTCTATACTGACCACAACGTCTATGGTACAGAATATTCCTTTGGCCAGCCTGTCCTGTCTATGCTCCCTCTTAGCTTCTATGGGAACCTGAAAAAGTACTTGAGTAATGTAAACATCACTTGGCAACAACTAAAACAAAATGCGTTACCAGCATTATTCTCATACTAAATCTAAAACACAGCAGCTACTAGAAAGAAAATTAACTCCATCCCAGATGAAACCAGGACAGTAGGTTGTTACAGTGCACGGTTGCTAGGATATCATTCCTGGTGTATGGCCCATGCAAGCTACTTGGGAGTTGTTCAGCACTGGCTATTGGCGGATATTCACTCATCCCTCAAATCTAATGTATAGAAAGGACTGTAACAACCTTGGAAGGACTGTCCTTGCATCAACTTTGCTTGCAAATGACGGCACCAATAGCCAACATAGGAGTAAGATGCCCTATGCATCTTTAGCCACTGTGATACGTATAAAGGCTGTTTCACAGCCGAGTCCACTGAAAGAATACCAGGTCCCTGACTGGATGTGACTGGATCACGGGTCACGCACACGTTGCACTGTGTTGGCTGACTTGCCCCCACACTTAGGATTTATCTTCGTTTTTAATTTTACGTATGTAATTGCAAGGGCTCTTGAACACTAAATAAATCTTAAGAAGAGTGAAGAGAAAGTACAAAAAGAGATTATACATTATATTTTCTAGTTTTCCAATCTACTTACCAGATTCTTCTTTTTTAATACGTGCAAGTAGCAAGAGTCTATTGGGTCAACTAGCTTATAATTAATTATTGATTAGATATTACAACCGTATGCTGAGATTCATTTGGAAACCAAAGTGCTTCCTTGGTACTTATGTTAGCATTTATTAAATATGCATTATTAATCTGAATTATGTTGTGTTCAAATGTAAGCCCTTAGAGCACAGATAATGATCACAGCATTAGTATTTGTAAAACAGAATTGATTTTCCAGCTTCACCAAATTAGCTGAAATATGGGATAGGCTGCAGGTATTGAAGAATGAATGCTACTAGAAGAAGTTGCCATGCTTAGGTTTTTTGATGTACCCCAATAAAATAAATAAAAAACAAACCTAAACTTAATATATTCCCCTAAATAGTGTAGGCATAAACAAAATCTAGAGGTCTTAAAAAAAATAATTAGGAAACCTTATTCATACATCATGCGTCACCCATTATTTTTATTCTAGGAGTCCTTGCATCATTAAAAAAAAGCAATTAACTTTAGTTTTCCCATATGCAGCTATTCCACAGAAAGCTAGTAAAACTTCAGTGAAGTAAATGGTTGGACATTTCACTATATATTTTGAAATAAATGATTTTCTTGTGATTAAATATAGTTACGTAGGAAAGAAACAAGGCTGCTGAATAAAATGAGATGTATGACAAATAATATTTATGATATTTGTTTGGGATTTCTTACATTTTGTATTTTAAACACATCTTGAAATCTCACTGTGACATTCACAACTTAGCAACAATCCTGGCAACATAAACTTTCATATACAGCATCCAAACTATAATATTATGATGCTTGAATATAGATTATTTCAAGAAGTGTCACTTCTCAGCAGAAACATGGAACTGAATGTAGTTTTGAGAAGAACAACTTTGAGCATCCTTGTGTTAGGTATTACATTACATACATTACAGGGATAATTTCATTCATTTGATAGCACATTTATCTAATGTCTGTTTTACTGTTTCTCTGTAGCCAAAATGTTCTATTATTTGCATTGAGAATTTTCACATTTATATTCATATTGTTTTCACACAGCAAAAAGAATTCAAGAAGAAATGTACCGACACAGTTATAAACTTCAGAAAAACTGGTAGGGTACTGGGTGGGAGATATAGAATCTGAAAATACCCTTCTGTCTGCTTTTTTTCTTTGTAATACTTCAAAATTATGTTTAAAAGCAGGGAAGAAAGTGGAAGCAGATTTGTTATTTTGTAATTATGCAGTGTGCACTTTTTCTGACAAGACTCTGCAACACTTGGAAGGGATGGGGAGTTCAAGAACAGGCTTTTGCCTCACGATTTAAAATTCCAGCATAGCTAATATCAGTTAAAGGGTATTTTACTCTGTTGTTGTGGGATGTTTTTGGCCACAGAGAAGAGGGTGGTATTTCATTTATAAAATGGCTACTAAACCTGAAATGTAAAGGGAATATTGTGACAGAGAAGCAAATGGATACTTGGAGTTAAGTATGTTCTTTATACCTACTAACCTATTTACCACTTTGCATGAATAAAATATCGAAGCGAAACAACAACAAAAAAAGAAAAACATCACTTTGGGGTATCCTTGTTTTTAGAATTTAAATAAGGACAAGGGTATAATACTGTTTTGATGTTTGCTTGCACTAAGGGAAAAAATGAGTATTAAACTAAGTGCTGCAGGTTTAAGACATGTTTGTATGTACACACATACACACACACAAATTACGAACAAAGAGCAGACCAGGGACTAAGTTATCTGTTACAGATAACACTGTTTTTATAGTCATCGCTCATTTTATGTCTGTATTATGCTTTTGTTGTTTGGCTCTCGCTTTGCTGTGATTACTTTTAAGCTCAGATATATTTACTTTCTATTTCTGCTCAAAAAAGTTGATAAGAATTAATTTACAATCACACTAGTCGGAACAAATGGAGAGAAACGTTAATAAGAATTAGAGCTCAGTGCACCGTATGCTCAAAAAAATAAATTAAATGCATTTTGATCTTTAAAGTGCAAGTAAGTTTATGAGAATATTTTCGCCCATTTGTACCCATAAGTATTGACAGGTATTAAATTAGATACTGAAGAGCTTACCTATTGTTCTGCAAATGTAATACAATACCATTTTCAGCGAAAACGGAAGTGAATGAAGTACCTGGAATATAAAAGAGACATTTTATCTAGTAGGCTGCACACTGTTGGTTCACATCCTTGAAATTAAGCCAAATTATTTTACAGGTAAAAACACCTTTCACATACCCACAATTATTTCATCACATATTACAGAGACTTTGTTTCTGATTAAAGTTAATACAATGGTATACAACAAATGATTAAATTTAATCTCCCTTATTATTAACTGACAACCACATTTTATTTAAATAAAGGAGTTATTACTATTTCCATTGTAATATATCAGCACATGGATTTCTTTCTTATATTTTTTCTATACCTGCAGTTTAGCATGTTTAAGCAAAGAAAACTCACAGATGTGTTTTCACAGGTTTGGTGCATATGGAATGAACATATTTTGAAGAGTACCTGCACCAGGAAAAGTAAAACTAATTTTTACGATGAAAAAAGAGTTTGTAAGCTTTCCCACCCATAGCCCCCCACCAACAAAAAGCATAATAATACTCTGAAGAGACTTCATATAGGTGCATGTGTGGTCTGGAAATATTTGTAGACTCCATCAACAGTTTACCCCAAGAGGTTCCAGTGTGTATATGTACTATGTCATACCATTATATGTTCAGTATAAATAAGCATACACAAATGTTCTTTCCATCTTCTTTCAAGAAGTTAATTCAGCAGTCTCAGGTTACCAGTTTAGTACTACTCTGATCATAGGGTACTGCCAACAGAAAAAAGGGAGAAAGGAGAAGATGCTGAGTGACAAACAGGAGAAGCGAAAGAAGAACCTGCTCTGAAATTACTGTTCAATCAATTGGCAAATTATCCTCAGGTACCCAACGAGCATTGGAATGACTATTGGGAGCAAATATGCTGGAAGCCGCGCCTTACCTGGTGTAAAGACTCAGAACGTTATTGAGGTTAATAGAACATGTGGGAATTTACTCCCTGGTCTTTGATAAAGGTTGGATGAAAGGCAGAATTTCCATGCTCTAGGAAGTCTAAAAATCTATTTTTCATTCTGATTTAGAAAGAAAATCAATAGTTTGTACTTCCTGTAAAATGAAAACCCTTCCAAAATCCAGCTACTGGAGGAAGGAAAGAGGGGGGAGGAGGGGAAGAATAAGAAAAGAAAAAGAGGGAAGGATTGTTGCCGGGTAGGATGGCTAGATGTACTGCACCATTGAAGGTGGCTGTACCAAACTAATTTGGGGAAAGGCAACCTTCCTTGCATTTATACAGTCCACAAGAGATGTCCATATTCTCTTTTTCAGTAGGAACAATAATGAGAGATGGGTATTGCCCTGTTCGAGGCTTCCTCTGAGGCGTTTTGTCCACTTCTCAGTGCAGACTGACTCCAGTCCCATGGGTTTGCATACCAACTAACCACCACCTACATCTGCTATCTCCCCTCTCCCCCCTACTTTTTCCCTTCCTTTCCAAACCTTCCTTCAAACACATTTCTCCTTAGAGCTGGTATGCTTAGAGGTGCAGCCTAGCCCACAGAGATTAATTTACTTTAGCATTGCTAAATGACTAAAGTGTTACGGGTTGTTTTTTTTTTTTTTTTTGAACGATTTGCTTTAAAAAAGTAGGGAAAACAAATACTGATTTCTAATTTGATTGGGCTGTAAGATCTACAGTTTCCTGTAATCAATTGTTAACTAGGGTCCTACTTATTTGTTAAGTATTATATTTGGAGATAATGAAGGAATGCTTTGCGATATTTTTTCATTGCTGTCACCTGTCACGATTATTTAAATCTAATTTCAAAATAAATGAACGAGTGCAGTCCTTGTGTCCCTACTCAGGCATTGGATCACTGCTAGCCTGTGTGCAGGCTTTCCGGCCTCCGTATGGTGAAACTAGAGAAAAGAAGGGGCTTAAGTTCCTTGAACGAAGTCTTTCAGCTTCTCCTTCTGGAATCTGAGTTTCATTTCCAGGACAGCCAGACTGTTTGTAATCTCAGTATGACCTATTTATTTCAGACCGCACTTGCACAATACCTAGGTCCCATGATGAGTGAATTTATTACCACAATTTATTAATAGGCATACACTTAGGACAGGGAAAAATTCTAACAAAAAATAAAAAGCAACTATATAGGAACTGTGCCTTGAAATACAAACAAGTAACTTGAAAACTTATTTCAAGATCACCCAGAATTAGTTTCCAGTATAGAAAAGTTCATTCCTCTAAGCTAAGCTTTGCAGCTTAAATGTTTTACTTAGTGTGTAAAAATAAAAAAAAAAAAACAAACCAAAAGTATGTACCTCAAGAGCGAGCACTCTTGGAAACAACATGAAGACTTAAAAAAGAGGTAAAAAAGGAAGTGGTACAACTAATAAGAGCAGTACTGTTCGCACTGTGCTTAAATTTGGTTTTCTTGTGTTACAATAAAAATAAAATGCACTCAGATTTATTTGTCTAAAGTTGTACAAGATGTTCTCAGGTCAAACTGGAGAATATTTGGGCATTCAGGATGCACATTCGTGTATTGTGGAACATCAATAAAAAGTAAACAAATGTATGCACAATGCTAGGTACAACTACAATAATTATTTACATTATACATCCAAACATCAAGCAAGTGCTGCTTAGACAAATAAACTAGAGATATGTATTGAACACTAGCTGGAAATTATTTTAATTTGCAACAAAGAAGAGATGAATAAGTATCAATTTAAGAAAAAAAATCTAAAAATATTGAGGCAAGGTGGTAAGTTCTCTGTCATTAGAGCTCCTTAAGAGCCATTAGACATTGTTTTGCAACCAGGTATGTTCTGTCAGATTCCCTCCAGTCTCACTTACTTGTGTTAATACTTATTTGTGTGTACAATACATATATATTGTAATGCTCCTCAGCCAAATGATAAGCATGAGTGATTAAACTTTGGTTTTCCCATATATAAACATTTAAATTCTTCTAGAAGCTTTAAGACAGCTCTTCTGATATACCTTTAAGTCAAACCTCCACAGGGTCCTAAAGAAATTATTTTAATAGATAAATGGAATTGAAAATGTGTCTTGTTCAGCTGTCTTGTTAAGCTGCTATGAGCTACTTTAGTCTTGCCTCTCCCAGAAGCTAATTTTCACTTCTAATTCCAGGAAAATAAATTTGATATACAGTAACATTTATCTGAATGTAAACATCAAAGCAAAAGGTTTGACAAATGTAGACAAATAAATTCACCCAGAAAAGATGTCAGCACTTGCTAGATAACAGTCTCCCAGGAGATCCAAAAGCTCCTTCCTTCTACCTGAGCTAACCCTGTAAGTGGAGGTGGTGTGAGGGATCAGAGCAGCTTTGTGGATCAGCTGATGAGACCTGCTACTAGCCAGGTAAAAATGATGAAAGAGAACACATGAAAAAGTCATAATTAACTTTTCTGTATACTGAATTTTGGAGATGAGCTATTATTAGGTGTACAAAACCAACCCAACCAACACTTCAAATTCTACCAGCAATAATGAAGTGAGCTTATGAAAGGGATGCTCAGTTCATCACGGTTTAGCAGAGCCCATGTGGTAACAGCTAAATAATGCATGCAAATTTGGAAAGGTCCAGAAAGTCTCAGTCAAAATTCATTTTACATCTCAAACTTTGAGGAACAACGCCAAAAACCCCACATCCAGTGAGTGAATTGCCCATCATCTATGTACAATACATGGTTCACTGACTGACTTACCACTCTCAGAAAGAAATCCATTTGTAGGCTGTAAATTACTAAGCTGAAACTTCCATGCCAGTAGCTTTTAATGCACTTTGTTTCAGGAATGCTGACAAAAAAATCCAGGGTGATGCATCTTCTTTTACTGCAAAATATGTGTTACAATTTAGAAATATTGATGAAAAGTGAAAATCAATTTCTTCTGTCATACCTTTGTGCAGAGACCATTTGGAAGGTGATATGCTGCAGTTCCAATCACTCTTACATTTTGCAGCACCTATGGAAAAAACAAGTAGGTAAAACGGAATGGTCAAAGGGAAAAAAAAAAAAAAAAGAACAGAAATCTAAAGATACATGCTTCCAGTGTCACTATACACATCTCCAGCAAGAAATCTCACATATTCTTTTTATTTGGTGCCAGATCCATCACCTACTTAAGTGATGATATAGGCTTCAGTAGGAGCTGGAACAAACCTCCAAATTGCAATCGTCAGGGTCTTTCTTGCTTTGCGGTATTTGATATCAGCAGGTATTAAACAGATGCCGCATTTTGATGGCGTTTTTACAGCATGCAGATAATAACAGATTACAGAGTGCTCATTGTTTTATGCAATGTTGCCTTATAATTGCATGTTGTGGTAAACATACATTTTATGACAGAACATTTGAAGAACTTTAAGAGTACTGGACATTTAATCACAAGGAATTCACAAAGATATGTACAGAAGTGTATTGTGGCTAGGTAGATATAAAGGACTCCTGATATCAATCGATGAATAAATGATGCATTCCAATCCAATATTACACATTTTAAGAAACAGCTTATTTTGTGAAAATAATTTTTTTATTGCCTATTTTTAATTGAGCAAAATTCAACAAATAGTCTGTTTTCCTTGGATGTTTTTTGGTTGGTTTGATTGCTTTTGGAAAATGCAAAATCTTTCATTCCTGTTTTCAAGACGGAACATTTCAACTTTCCATTTTAAAGTTGGAAAAATCCCAAAAAAACAGAGACAAAGTAGAAGAGGTTGAAACATATACATGCATCACCTGCCTTTGATTGTTTTCCAGCTTTACACGGGAAGCCATCAAAAATAAACTGAACTCAACCAATTTCCCTTCCTTGTTTTTACCTATTTATTTTTCATCCCACAATCTAAAGCTGTCTTTCTTATCTTCTTCAAAGTTCTACTCATGTATGAGTAAAGAAAACAATACAGTGTTTAATTCAGACTTTTTAAATAAATACCACAGTATTTCTCAGTTGCAGTGGCACTCAGTGTCCATCTTTTTGATGATACATATCAATCATGTGCAAAAGCAGATGACCTGGCCTTTTACTGTTTGGAGTTGAAGTGCGCCAGTATTTCCCTTACAAAGAGTTAGGAAAAAAGCCAGAAAGCTCACTAGGACGCCCCACATTAGACTCATTCCTGGGCTCTCTTTAATCATCAGCAGCGCGTCTCTGCTGACAGATCTAGCTGCCTGCACTCAGCCACATCCATCTCTTCTCAAAGGTATAATTTTTTTTTATGGTATAGTTTCCCGCAACTATAGATTTTTATTTGATATTTGTTTATCTTCAGGCAGCAGCAAGCACAGCTGGACTCCTGTACTGATCTACAGATTCCAGATACATTTAAACAAGGCACTGTTTACAGAAGAAAGAGGAAAGACATGAAGATTTGCTCAGCACTCTTGTTCATCTGAACATGCAACTGTATAAGCTGCTATATAAGATCTCACAGCTTAAGTTACTAAGGTTAAAGATCAGTAGCTGTAGTCTCATGTTTTACTAGCTTTCATTCTGTTTGTAACCATTTCTTGGAGCTTCCTTCGTTGTTCTCCCATAAGTGCTTTCTAATATCCAGGATGTTTTTTCATGCAACTCTTAAAATATATCCACTGCCTCGCTTACTACTATCTCCCTTCCTAAGGTATAATATTCTACATGACTGTGAACCTCAGACCCCAAAATGTACTTTAAAATTTCTGTATTATTTAACAATCACATAAAGGGTAAGATAACAAAAACTGCATTTCTTCCAGTTAGATTAAGAAGTAAGAAAATAGATGCAATGAAATTGCTCTTTCCAATAATCTTTTTGAAGATGATCAGGGAATATTTCCATATATGCTCCAGAGTCATGGAGACAGGTTGCTTAAAGCATTGTCCAACCAGTCTTTGGCTCCTCAGGGTACTTCACATTCTGGGGTCACAACGACACACAACAAATCCCATGAAAAGGGGTTCCTCAGGGGGAGTGTGTGTGTGTTTGTGTGTGTGTTTAAGGGGTGGGAGGAGAAAGATACAGCAGGAGAAAGAACAATTTCCAGTCTCTAGAACACCACAGTATTGACCATTCTTACTGTTTCCAGGTGTGACAGGACCCAAAGCCAAGGAAATTTCTCTTAGAGAGTCCTGTGACATGCAGCACAATTGGAAGAACAGACCAACAAATTAAAGAAAGCATTGTCAGTTAAAGACTCAAGATGCTTTTTAATAAAGGATTTAGAAAGGGAAATTGTTCCCAAAAAGGTGGTTAGATCTTGAACTGTTTATTTTCCTTCTCTTTCCTTGTCTCTCATATTTACCGTGTTTTGCTCGAGTTTGTCTGATTTATTGTCCCATTTGGACAATAAAATAGGGTCATTGGTTTGAAGGGTTTTCATTATTATTTTGTTTTATTTTTGTATTTCCCCCAACAAGCCTAATTAACACCTGCTTTGTTAGAAAGCTGGCTGTATGTACAAAGGAGGTTACAAACATTTTAATAAGCAGTCACTGGCTGCATGTGGTATTTATTTAAAACGCTAACTTATATAATAGATGTGCATACTTTGATAGCACAGAACAACATGTGCTTTGAAGAAAACAAAGGATTACTCAGAGAAGCTATTAAAACGTCCCATTTATATTCTTGTTTATAGCTATTTAGCTCACATATAGTAAACTGGCCTCCTTTTCTCCTGGTCATGGATACCAATTTGTCTTTCCTCAGTTAGCTAATCTGTGCCAATAAAGTTACAGAGCTCCAACTTCAAAATCAGATTTCTGGTCATGATACTTCAAAATAGGAGCAAGTGGGCTCAGGAGTTGATACAGAAAGGGCAAAAATGTTAAGAATCAAAAGCAAAGAGTGGAATTTGTTTACTGGAGAGAGGCTTGCATTGTTAATTTCGAAGATCACAAGGTCGAAGCAAAATAGAAGCCTTAAATTTTGAGGAACATAAAGTAGGAGAGAGAGAGCACCAGCAAATTATTTTAAGAGAGATATATCTATGTCCTTCAGGGACAATAAAAATCTACAAATAAATTATAAAATTAATAAAACCATGCTTACAACGTTAGACTCTCATAAAAACTTTTTAAAATGCACAATAGCCCTGACCTTGCTTGTGTGGTTTTCCACGTGATTTTGTACCTCAAATTGACACTAGAGAAGATGATTAGAGTCGTGCTTCCAAGCACAGAAACGTGCTATCCTTAAGTGGAATTATTTTAAGATTTATGATTATGTGTATATTCTTTTGATACAGCGGTATGAAAAAACCCAAATATTAAATAGTCTTTATTTTGTTATTAAAATGCTAAAATTTAAAAACTGCATTTCAGTGAAAAATACCTATAATTTATAGACCTAATTCATAGAGTTGGATAAACTGTAACTACGGTTACAGAGGTTGCGGACTCCATTCCTCAGATGCAGTTCTCCTCTGTTTAAGTAAATAAGCAGTGTTAAAATAAGGGCATTCTGCCTGTGAACGAGGCATGCGCAGCACTGCCCAGTGCATGCTCTGTGTGGTACAGCTAACAGATTTTTCAGTTCCATGGGTCACGGATGAACTAAATTCCATGTCCCTTTGCTCCCTTTTTATTATTTTGAATCATATTATGCCATTGATTTTTAAAACAGAATTCCCTACAGAATCCAATAGGACTCTGCTTGGAAATCGATGGTATGATACAGCCTTAAGTATTCTATTTGATTCAGCTGCAGAGATGGACTGAACAGGTTAAAAATGGTGAAAACCACACCCGCAGGTAGGCTGCAAGTAGACCACAAAAAGAATTATCTCCTCTCACCCAATTATTTCTGCAAGTAAAAGATGAAGCAGGTTTTCTCCTGCCTCTCCAAGGGAGCGTGGTACATGGCAAAACGCCGGAGCTCTCTTCTCCCTCTAGCTCTGTTGAATGGTTCCAGTAAGGACAAACCGAAACCTTGTCCCCATGCCCCACAGGTCCCCTGCATCCTGCATCCCCATGTCCCAGGTACAACCCTCTAAAACAAGCACCGGCTCCCTTTTCACCCCATCTCTGTCCCATCAAGAGGAGCCACAGGCCAGCCTCTGCTAGTTTCTATGCAAAAACTAAACACGATTATCCCTTTTCTGCTCAGCGCTTCTGCTGCCAGAAGCTTGCACATAACTGAGAAATATCTAGGACCCAGAAATTTAGGACATCTTTAAGTCTGTGGCATTAACTGGTACAGAATCAACAGGAATGAAGCCAGCTTTTAGCCGCTTCAGACACAGAAGACTGGAAATGAACAAGAATAGTTTCTTCTTCTACAAGTAGGAAAAGAAACTGAGAGTCATACATGGGGAAGGGGCTGTATTTTCAGTTCATCCACTTTTTCAATGCAGGTTTGCAAACTTCAATAAAAAAAACTTGAAGAGAATGCTTACAGAGGTTATTCATTTATAAGGAAAAGACAACCCAAATAATACAATTTTACTGTAAGGGTCATAAATTGCAGATCAGTGACTAGACATGCATCTAGCAGAATTCAATTTTTTTAATGGCTCAAGTGGGGTAATTTATATTACAAGGGCAAAAGATACATAGTGTACTACCTTATTCTCTCAGACTAATTTTAAATATGGACTAGCTCTTTTCCCTTCCTAGTAAATTGTCAAAGACTGATGATGAGGGTGTAGTGTTAATTCTAGACCCACTTCCCTCACATTTCAAGTAAATTAACCCTGGTGCCATATGGGGAACACAACTCCAGAATCCAAAACCTGATCGCATTACAGTCTTGCTCTCCCATCATCCATATAACTGCAGGCTGGGACATTAATTTGTGCAGAATAGATCACATTGAGCACATAAAATCCAATGAAAATAAAACTAATGCATAATCCCTTATACAAGTACCAGAACTTTTTTTGGGCAGGGGGCTAGACATGGAAGAGTCTGTATCACGAGTGGAAAAAGAAAAGTACCAATGTAAACTAAAATAATGTTATCCACCATGCCCTTGTATGGCTCCTCCCTGATTAGAACAAGTTTCTTTTTAATATTAGGTGCTTAGTAACAGAAAAGAATTTTTAATAAGATTTCTCGCAGATGAAGCATCCGCTTTTTCCTTTCAGGAAGCAACATTTTCTTTTACCCAGCACACATTTTAATTGCTTAAGATGCAATTTCCCTTATGAATAATTTGAATACAGCTGACTTTTTGACTAAGCAAATTTTCTTCAGAACTCAAATGATGTGTGCACTGTAAAATATGGAAGACCATGTGGCAGGGTAGCAGAAGCAAAGTGATGGAAGTATAGCATTAATTTTAATGTCATTTAAGAAATCACCGAGGTTCTTATTCTGTCAGTGACACGTGTCCCTGACCAGATGTGTAACCTACATTTTAGTTCACAGCCGAAAGGTATTCTCCGCAAAGCTCCGTTCACATCATACTACTTAATGTTGCCTTTGCCATTACAGACCCTCTATTGGTAGCTCATAATGGCTCTGCAAAAAACCCGCTGCAAAGTAGAGTTTGGCTATAAAGCTCCATCTCTCCATCAAAGAATTTGTTACTGCCTTTCCCTCATATACTGCCCTCGTGGGGCCTTACGCTTCTGACTCCAAATATGAATAACTTATTGAAGTCACCATGTCCTGCAGCTGGAAAGCAAGCCTTAGCGGCTATAATTAAAATTATTCTATTTTCTTTTGACTGAAACATAATAAAGCAGAAAAAAAGATTAAAAAAAATAACTAAAGCAGCACATTCTTTTCTAGTGCAAGCAGCAGTTGTGAATTTTCAATAAATCATGCAAGAGACTTAGATATCATCTGAGAGTCATAGATAACTTATAATAACTAAAAATAGATCACCATCTTCCATTAACAGAATCAAGTTGTACACAAATGGCAGTTTTAATGATACCACAGGGCCAAAACAGGACTCATAAAGCAGCTTTGTTGATGTTGTCAGTCTATATCATTTGGAAACGCAATATCTGGTCCTGAAAATGCACTTGATGAATGCTTTGTAGAAGCTGTATTAGCTGCCTAGTCTAGTAAATAAATAGAAATGCTAATTATTTTTTCTTTGGAAGGGGACTTTGCTATTTATTTTAATGTTGGAATTATTTCACTAAAAGGAACTTTATTTTACTACAATTGTGTTGGAAAAATTTGTCTCTTAAGGGAAATAAACTAGCTACTTTTGTACCAACATAAACTACTGCAGCTGATAAGTAACCACTAACCATAACTTAATATAATTTCAAATTATTTGCGTTTTCACTTGCCTGTAGCAGATAAGCCATCTGTTACACTTTTTTGTTATTAACTTTTTAAAAAAGCAGAAGAAAACACTCTTTATCTATGCCTGTTTAGTGGTAAGACAGTGTTCAGCTAAACTGCAGCAGTGAGTCAGAAGAAGAAACCAAATTCAGCAGTTTCTGATGTCTCTTCCAAATGCCTGATAGGAGATTTTAGTTCACTGGACCAGATACATACACACACTAAACTCTGGCAGACAAACCTACATTCCATGAAGTTGATCCTCATCACATTTTATACCATTCAGCTTTTTTTTTTTTTTTAAACAGTTCCATGTAAAATCAGCTAAATCTGCTACAATCCTATATTAAACTCCATTTTATAACAATAACTTAAAATTAATGTGCTCTTCGGTACAACTGATCTTGATTAATAGAATAAAACTGCAAAAAAAAAATCTGCTTTGACATGTGAAATAGGCTTTCATTCCTTTAGCAAATAATAAAAGGCTTGTAAGAAAATAGGCCCTTGACTTCATGATTTTAAATCATTTAAATCCCACGTACCACTGACCATGCTGAGCATTTTCCTATGACTGATGAGACAGCAGGCTTTTTTTGAGTTTGTGATACATACTATTTAAGACAAAGTGAGAAAAAAAAAAAAAAAAGAGACAAACACACAACAAAAAACCCACACCACTCTCCCTGCCCTTCTATTACTCTAGCGACATTCTGCTGTTTATTGAGTTGTGGGATTTCAAAGAAATCCACATTAAAAGTTGGAAAATGTTTCCCCTCTGGAGAACAGCACTAATTAATTCATTAGTGATGAAATGTATTAGTGATGAAAAATGTCTATGTATTTAGGTCTATATTCTGATTAGGGAAATCTTCTCTGGGTGTTGGAGAGCAAACTATTCCCAAAAATTAATACATAAAAGCATCTCTCTGTCAGGAGGAAGTTTACTAAAACTCTGAGGGAGAGAAATTAAATTAATTCCTAAACTGTTTCCTAGTGTAGACAGTTTTCAATATTTAATGGACACACACAAGCTGAAAAGAGGACATAACCTCTTTTTCTTTTTTTTGTCCTTTAAGATCGTAGTGATGAGGTCTTTTTGTTTTATTTTTACTGAAGACTTAAAAAAATTATCTACCATCCTGCATCTATAAGTACACATATTTGGGACAAAAATATTCCAATTCTACCATTGGAATTGGTAACAGCTAAATACAAGCAGTTGTATTAACATTTAGGGTGCACATGGTCAGGGCATGCCTATGGAAAATGTAGGAGATTACTCGAGTGTTTTTTAACCTTTTCCAAGTTGAGGGCCCTAACAAATTTCTTTTAAAAGAACAGACCCTTGCAAAAGCATTACAGGAAAATGTCTCTATACAGAGTATTAATTCGACTTGAGAGAGTTGGAGGTGATGTGGAAGTCATTAGAAATCACCTTAGAAATCACTAGGGGAAAAAAAACCTTGAGATGAATCACCTGAAAACAGATTCCTAGCAAACAGATCCCATATTGCAAAATCCTAGTCCAAGAGTTGGCAGTTTAGCAGCTCAGCTGCATGAAGCAACAGCAGCCTCCACGGATTTCACAGTCTCCCAGCCAAGGCTCAAGAGTTCAACCCTCAATGCCATGCCTGAGGCACAAGAGTAGATAAACCCACCGTCCAGGACTCCCAAAGCCCTAATGCTCCAACAATTTCATGGAGATGCAAGATCACACATAATAGCTTATGGCAGGCTGCATAGCTTCTTTTCCTTCTTTAATAAGATAAAGCAAGTATAATACAACTTTACTACCTCATAACTCCAAAGAAAATTTCACTGAATTTTCCAAGGGGAAAGCTCTTCACTAGTATAAAAAAAAATTTAACACTTATTTAGGATTATCTTACTCTTTTTCTCCTTTACAGAACGAACTGACACCTCTAACATATACCAGAGCTGAGAAAATCTGCCCAGCATCTGCATTCCTCTATAAAAATTAGATCAGTAAGTGGGGGTCTCCAGTCACTAAGGTGTTATCCAAGCACTATTACTTGTATTACTTTGTTTATTTATGTTATTATTTTTTTCACTGAAGAGCGTTTTATGGTCTGCCATGCTGAGTGACTTGCAACGTTACAGTGGAAGCTTGCATAGTGCGTGGTTTGCTTTGGTTTTGAAACCAGCCCAGGAAAGGCTGACGATACACTTCAGTTTTGTTTTGGAACTAAATCTAACTGAAAATACAATTATACAAGAAACGTAGTTGTAGAATTTCAAAGCACCACCAAAGAGGAAGGAACAACTTTTGCCTGAACCATAGGCTAAGCAAGCAACTGGAACGAAAGGAAAATGAAATTTGTTGTAGCCACATACACGGATGGAGTGTGGAGAGGCTAATCAAAAGAAGCAGATATTTTACGTAACGTACACTTCAGAATGGCCTTTCTTCTCTACTCTCTTGTTTTTAAGAAGGAAATGAGCCTCTTTTAACCCCACTGAATATAAAAAAAATTCCATTTGCAGTTTCCAAACCATTATTTCTCAAAGCTAAGGAAAAAAAACTTTACGTGTTCAGAAATTTTACCTTTTTTTTTTTCCTTTATTTTTCACAGTTTCTGTAGATGCTTACGTTTATCTAGTCTAAGCAAACTGTTTTAGGCTATTTCCGATTTACAAAGCTATTAGCCTTTCCCCCAAAGCACAGCCTGGTTTCTTAAGGTAGGCAGTTCTCTTGCTTTAAAATATGTTACTTGTTTCCAAATCTGAAACTTTTAAACCACCACACCTTTGCTCCTAGCAGAGCTTCTCTATATACAATTAAATCAGAAGCTGAGTCTGTGAAATACTACTTTCTAAAATTTCTCATGCTAAATCTATAAAAGCTCCCTATACTGATTTCACCAACAATACACTGGCTTGTTCATGATTCCCTTTCCTTGATGTCACCACTTTTCATCTTTCAGTCCATCCCACCTACATGTAATTGCAAGAAAAATATAACTCTGGGGCAAATAAGAATATAAATAATAATAATTTAAAAATTACCTTACATTATCTGGTGAGACTAGCAGAACTTTAAGAAAACCAGATTCACACTCTGGAGAATAAGATAAAGAATATTTTCCTTTAAAAAGTTGCAGAATAAAAAGGTAAAACGGACAAATAGCGTAATTGATGATCAAAGAGACGATATTAAAGTTAGCAGCTGAAGTTTAAGAGAGCATTATTAGTTTTCTCCTCTTTTCCTTTTTCATTTAGAAGAACATTTAGAAATCAAGTTTCACTGTAAGATATATTCATCCAGTTCTAGACTGATGAATTAATTTAAGTTGGAAGGGACTCTGGGAGGTCATCCCATCCAATCCCCTCTCAAGACACGGGTCAGACTGCACAGGGCCTTGTCCAGCAGATTTCTGAGCATCTTGCAGGACAGAGATGCCATATTTCTGCATATCTAATCAGTTTCCTTTGTTGTTAGAATACCCGAGAGCAGCTCGTGGCTGTCTTTCATTTCTTTTCCCAAAACACTTGTGTTCTGGAATCTCAACCTTCATTAAGCAGGATTTAGCCACTATCGTAGGTTTTGTCATTAAAGCAGGAAGACTTTAATGTCAACTGCCAGTGACAGTAAATCCAAACCCATGCTTGAGCATGGATGCAGGCAGTACATGTACACAAACAGGCGCAATCATATTGTGGAACAAAAGGTAACCAATGGCTTATTGGGTGAACCACAGCTATTCATCCTCTGGGTGCTCAGAGACAGACCTATTGGAGGATGTGCGTAAGATGTTTTACTTCACAGTTTGGACAAGCTAAAAGCATGTGTAGAGACCTTTCTGGAAGTTGACAGGATAAGGCACTGTTAGTCAGCAGTATTTTCCTACAGCAACTTAACTCTCCCCCACACAAACTTTCAAGCTTAGCTGTATATTCTGTTCACATTGACTGGCTTGTTCAGAGATCTACGCTGATGTTCAATTATCACAAACTTTGGCTTTGCAAATGTGGCGTCTGCAGTGAGATCAGCTTTATCAAAATAGTAAACCATGCTGGAAGCGCAAGCAAACCTGCTCCATCCTGTGAAAGAGCATGGCAGAGGACACTTCCAGCGGTGCTCCTTGCAGAAGTGCTCCTGCTTCAGGATGAGAAATGACACACGAAGCTGCTTGGGCAATACGCCATAACTTTCTGCTACAGGACTGTGACTGAAGCAGTAGCCTCTTCCTCTTATAATGCAAGTACAAACGCACTGGTAGGAGACAGGTACAAGTCTACCTCACCCCAATTCATGCATTCCCATGGCTTTAGCGCACTCTAGTAAATGCTCATTACCAGATAAAATAACAAAAACAGACCAGACTTTCAACTAGTAGTGATTTTAGCGCATTGGGCAAAAAAATAAATAATGCATATAAAAAAAGGCGTAAGCTATTTCTTTTAATGGACTAATGAGAACAATTGGAATGGGCACAAATTTGAGAAATATCTTTCCTAACTGGGAAGAGGGTAAATTTGAACAAAGTGACAAGGTGCTATCACCTTACTGGTAATTTGTATTAATTCTGAAGAAAAATTTATACGTTAGGAAAAAAAGTCTACTGGAATGTCAGAAAGAAGAAATGAAAACCAAGAGCCAATAAATAGGTATTAATATACAAAATGCAGTAAAATTCAATATGAAGCAAATAAACACAGATTTAGTAAAAAATATTCTCTTTTCCTCCAATATATTACATAAATCTGAGACCAGCCAGTTTGTTCAGTATAGTTGCAGTGAAATAACAGGCAAACATTGATGCTTACAGAAATCAAGAGACTAACCTTGATCAAGAAGTACGTATCAATTACAGACAGCTGACTCAGACACATCACAGGTGAAAGAGATCTGCATGTAGTCCAAGTAGTGTGACTTACCACAATTTACTAAAAGCACTAAACATTCAGCCAAGATAATATACATAAGACCTGGTAAGCCTAGCCCAGGCAGTGTTCTCCTGCTATCATTACCATTTCCATCAGAGAAGGAATTTCTATTACAGCAACAAATGCCTCCTGGAACTAATTGGCACTCACTGGCAATCTCAGCACAGAGGCTAATGAAGTACCTTTTGAGCCTGAGAGTTTCTGAAGAGGTGATCTCTACAGCTCAGAACTGAGACTCAGTAATGAAGCAGGATAAGGATGATTCCTCTGCTAATGCTCATCCCTCACCTGTCCGCACTGTAAAAAAATGGGATTCATCCATACGTTTAAGGAATCCAGGAAACCCTTGCGTAGAAAAAGCATTAATGTTGCACTTCACTGCTCACAGGGAGAAGGATCACAAAGAAAGTTTGCAGTAAGGGATGGTTTGTTCCCTCCCCCCCCTTCTCTCCCCTCTTACGTACTTCATTGATTGGAAAAAGCTATTTGGGATCAAGAGGGGAATACGACTGAACAGCGGCAACAGCAAAGGATTGATCCCTGGAAGTCATCACTGTTATTCTACCCTAAAAGGATAGCGCCTCTCCAAATCTTAAACACAGTTTAGAGGACTGTCACCTATGTTACACCTGCTAAATTTTGAGATACAATTTACCTAAATAGATCAGTTCTTACTGCAGAGGCTTCCCCCACTCAATCAAGCTGCTATGAGGAAAGAAGAAGTACGACAGAAAAATAAACAAACCAGCAGCTTTTATCAAGGAATTCTGCATATTTCTATCAGATGACCTATTTTTATTATGCGGAGTGCAAATAAATACACATCAGTTCAAGCTGGCAGGCACCCTTAAAATGAAGAGAATACCTTAAGTGCTGGACCACAGTCTTTGCCTATGCTACATGTTGAACTGCTTATAATACAGGAGAAAGTCTTTGCCCAACACAAGTCTAAGAGACCCAGGCAGTCTGGAGACAGTATAACAGGCTTAAGCCAGAGCTCTTCAGAAAAAGGGCTGTCTAAAGTGTATATTCTGGAACATGATGTTAAAACTGCAGTTCATCTGCTTTTTAAATTTTCTCAGACATAATAGTTCATTCTGGCCACCAGTTATCTGGAAAAAATAGAATTAGATACTTAATATTGTTATTTTGGATAACCCCAACAAGCATGTTTACTGCTTCACTTTGCGTTTAGTATTGGTCTGAGATTAGGCACTTCTTGGTAACCCAATATTAAAACATATCTCTGTTGCTGTGAAATTATTGTTACAAGGAATAACAGAGTTATGTTAATAATTATTACGATTATTGTGTTATAACACAGTTTCTTTATTTTTTCGCCTACCTATTAAAAAAACAGCCAGGAAGAGCTTCAAGAAAGAGCAAGTAAGAGCCATACATAACTCTCCTTGAAAAGGTGACAAAGGATTTGTCATCCAAGCGGTTAAAGGGCAGACCTCCAAACTAAAACATGTGGGAGACACACTGAGTAGGTGCCATTTGCCGAAAGCGAAATTGTAATTTTGGCACATATGGATCCACAATGGAAGGCTGGAAAATATATGCCAGTGCGTGCTGCAGCTTCTGACATGGGCCCTTTATCTCCCCTTCTCCTGAGATGCTGTGGATGCAGCTCGTGGAGTCTCATTGACAAGCTTTTCATGGCAATTGCAACTGTGATTTAGGTATGTGGATCATTAATCTGTTGCCTATGTCAAATGCACAAGCAAGGCAAAACTTCTCTGAAGTTTTCTTCTTTGACAACTGCTCTGAATCTCTGGAATTTTGTGTGTGTCTGTGCTTGCTCTGACAGCAGAGATAATTACAAGTATTACTGAGTTGGGAAATAGTAGTGTAATTAGTTATTACATTTAGTTAATAATTTATCATACTTTTATTACTAACCAGCAGACTTCAAGATGATACACCACTTAAATAAAAATGTCAGCTCTAAATTTCCCTCCTGACAAAGTTTTA
>VYZM01018849.1:262322-276512 GCA_013398915.1 Dromas ardeola | reverse complement strand
AAAAAAAAAAAAAAAAACAACAGGTCTAATGAAACATTTAATTTAGGAAAAAATTGAAGAGATCACTAGGGAAGTCTTTCCTTCTCTGCAACCATCTCCTAAAACATCCAAGATCCATAAGCCATTGTGTCTTTCATTTGTTCAAGTCTGCTTTGGTCTTTTCAAACATGTGTGCCAGATATACCATGTTTGTGCCAATAATCATCTGCAGTTAAAATCAAGTCAGCTGGGGTATGAAACTGTTGGGAGCTGTATAATCTACAGAGAATGCACATTACACATTTTTACTTTAGTGAAGAGAGATTTTACTGTTTTATTTTCTCTCACTGAATTTCAGAATTCAGAATTTAAAGAATATAAAATTTCAAAGCCAAGCAGTATTGTGTGTATATTTGCATATGCACACGTGTTTCTAAGATTAGTCATCCAGGAATTGTACTTCAAATTCTTCATCTGCCTGGCTGTAAGTAGCTTTACTAAGTTTTGTACACATTTCCTTGTTTTAAAAGTCATTAAAATACTTCACAACAAATGAAAGCAATTCATTAGAATGAGGGGAGGTTCTCTACACAGGACTTAAATATTAAGAAAAATATTCTATATCACTGCTAATGACTTCTATTCTTAAAACCTTTCTGAAGCTGCATTACATCTAGACTTGCACACAAATTAATTGCCTGGAGAAAGGACTTGTGGTCTAATCTGCAATATTTTAGAGGGATTCATATCTGATTGATAGACAGTGCTGCAGTAGTCGTATTTTCCTTTCCTCTTTGGAATAAAGCCAACTCCGAAGTGACATCTATGAATTACTGGGTTTCCTGAAGGTTAAGCCACTTAGGGAAAAAATACCATTTACAAGCTGTAAATCTTTTTTGCAAATCTTACTTTCATTCTAGGTTGAACGCTTCTAATGATATTGTGGGAGCCCCGCGCAGAAAGCAAGATCACGAGTATTTGATGCTGTAGTGCTCCATTGCATAGCAAAGAAGGATGCTGCCATTATTGCAAGCACACGAACTTTGATTATACTTCTTAAAGCCATTTGCTAACATGTAAAATAAAGTGCAAGAGGCTATATTAGATGCTTCATTGAGTTTTAATCAAAGGGAGAAATGGTATTTCTATTTGTTATTTATCTATCTTCAAAATGTGACTAATACTTCTAGTGATAATTGCTGAATTTTTGTAACGGTTAGCATTAAGTACGTCTACATATTAATACAATTTAGTTTTGATGCAGTAACAGTTAATTACAAAAATTCACTCATACACACACGTACAGACACCGCAATTCTGTTACAATTTTTAGAAGGTAAACTCACTTCTGCTGACACATGCTTTAGCAAGTAAAATATTAATAGTTAATGTATTGAAGAAGTCTCATTTTTGCTATTGCCATAATACTGTTATATTTCTTATTGCATTATCTAAGTCTTTCAACATATTGGTACAGTGCACTTACAGATTTCTGAATTGTAGAAGAATCATTTAGACACTTTGAGTAGATTAAAAAAATGTAAAGGGCAATCCACAGTGAAACTGTACTTTTTGTAATATGACAAAACCATGAAAAATCAGGTTTTAAGAAATAAACATTTATAGGTTATTACAGAGACATTCAATAATATCAGGCAAAGCATGAAAAACACCCCATCAAAACACGAAAGCCTGAACAGCGTTTCGCTTTCTAAACATGTAAAACTTGTAAGTGAAAATGAGAAGGAAGGGAGCAGGAAAAAAAATAAAAATCTTTTTTTGAGTAACTGCCAAGCAGACTTAAATGTGAAGATTTCTAACCAAATATGAGTCCTCTTTAATAAAAGAAGATAGACTCTATTGATTAACACTCAATCATATTGCTTAAATATGATACTCCTATTTCTAGGGTAATCATTCACATTTTGCCAAAGTAACTCAGCCACTAAAATTTAGGGGCTTTTCGTGAAATAAAATTTTGAACAATTGTTTGAACACCACCACACCATTTTATTTTCCCTCATCTTCATATAACAAAGCAGTCAAATGAAATAAGTTCTTCAGGAAATTACTGAGTGAATAGTATTCTTCAACTGCACGTATTTTGACTTAGAGTTGTTAAATTACCCCATAGGAGAATTGTTCCATTAACATCAGTAAAATCACTCATGCCAGAAGCTACAAGTTTAGCTTATCTGGAGCACAACATGAAGTGGACTCTTTCACTCGTGCAGAAATAGAGAAGGTTACCTGTATTTCATGTCTTATCTTTACAATAAACACTACTTTTGCATTTTTGGTACATTCTCTTTGTAGACCTAGCACATTTGTAAAAGAGAATCACAAACTTATAAAATCACTTTCTTGCACTGGCTGTGGCAATTAGAGTGTCTCCAGTTTCAGAAGGGTAAAATGGGACACAGAAATGTGTCTCTAATGAGGAAGAAAAACAACTGCAAGTCCTGCCAGTTGCACAAATTAATTCTTGTGAGTTAGCCAAGAAACTACCATATTCATCTTCAGCTAAAACTCACAAATGTACGTATGGAACACCATGGTGGTACTTATCCCCTGAGGGGATGAAGAAAGTGAGTGAAAAATTAATTCTTTGTATTATTTCTGATGTATAGAACATCAACAACAAAAAACTGAACAGACCTTACTAAAACACAGAAAATTGAGTCAAGAGGATATGAACTCCCCATCATTTTGTGAGCAAGGTCCCTCCCTCTGGTGTAAATCAACACCAGCTTTAATGGAGCTACACTAGTCCATGCCAGATGGAAGTCTGGATTTCATCAGAAAGCCTTAACCATAGGAGGGAACAATAAAGAAACTAAGTTTTTCCGTCAGTAATTAGAAATTAAAAATAATAATAGCAACTGTAATCAAGGGGACCAAAAGGCTTCAGTGCAAGTTTTGAACAAAGTCATACTGAGCTACAATAAGATTATAGAACACAATGCCAGAGATGATTCACAAAAAGGGAGAAAATTTCTGAAAGGCTGACAGTGCTATCCAAATCATACCTGGCAGGAGCACTACAAAAACCACATCTGTTGCTGGGAATTGGCTCCCCTCTTTGAGGAGGAAAGCTACCTTAGGTTATTTGTTGTGGCTGTCATAAAATGAAATATCAAAGTAAAACTGAAATTCACTGTTATATTCCAAATCCCAGGAGACTGTCCTCAAAGTGCCTCCTGGTTATAAGAAGGCAAGATTCCTTTCCATATTACGAATACACAAGAAATAGGCATGCTATATCATAGGCTGCGAGGTTTGGATTTTTAAATTTCAGGATGTATCAAGACTTCTCACTTTCAGCAAATGAAGATAAATTGAAATGGTATAACTGATAGAATTTTAACATGATGTTGTGTTAAACAAACTCAGCAGTTGCCCCTATGTTTGTTCTCAAATTCACTGGTTTTGCAAATAAACCAGAAAAGTTCCATTTATGATGTAATCTGGCCGAGGGCATGACACCAAGAAAGTGCTTACTTTGTTATTCATCTCTAACAATATTGTCTACCATAACAGTCCTGCTGTACCTAGTCCAGAAAAATCTGCATTCACGGGGTGTGGGGGGGTGGGGGGAGGAGGGTATAAAATATTTATTTTCTGGAATTCTACTGAATTGTCCAGGATGATGTTTTCAGACACCGGCCAGCCCGAAAATCACCCACATAGCCTCTCAAGACTGTAGGACTCTGGTACTAGGAAC
Organism: Dromas ardeola; assembly: GCA_013398915.1. NCBI lineage: Eukaryota > Metazoa > Chordata > Aves > Charadriiformes > Dromadidae > Dromas > Dromas ardeola. Next base: position 272,809 of record VYZM01018849.1, on the reverse strand, counting down.
TCTACGTCAGTGAGGTCCTACCTTTTGAAACTCTTGTTGATGGTGACAATATGTCATGCAAGAATGGAGGTAGTGTTTAGCTATTAATGTAAATGCTTGTATATCTCAAATAAAATAGCATTTATACACAATTGTGCTAGAATGTATTTATTCTAGTAACAGTGAAAAAGTGAAGTAGGTTGAAGCCTAAAATAAAAGTTGGTTAGTGACCATCACAAATCTAATAGCATTCTGAGAGAGATCTCTATCTTGTGCATGTTTATTAAGAAACATGCTAGAATCCTGTATAGTTATAGCACAGTAATTACGAAAGACTAAGAAGCATGGGAGCTTGCCTTTCCGAAATACTTTGCCTGGGTCTCAGAATAGCAAAAGCCGTATCTAATTGCTATGCTTACAAGAAAAGATGCAAGAATTCTCTGACTTCATGACCATTTCAGGACTGGCACGTTGCAGATATGAGGTAGTAATGACCAGTGTCATTAGGGAACTGCTAGCAATTCCTCCTTCACTGACAAGTTACACTTAACAGAACTGGGTTTAATAATTTTCAAAGAGCAGTTAGCATCTGAAATTCATTGTAGAAGCAAACTTAATGGAAAAAACTTAAAAGGGACTCCTGATATTTTCTGAATTATAGAATTTATGTACTTGAGAAACCACATGAAAAGGAAAGTCGAATTACCATATTCTTCTTAAACAGTTTCAGAGACAAAATAACCCTCTCTCTTTTAAAGATATTCTGTTCAGCTCAGGGATTAAGATTTACTGCACACCTGTGTTTCAAATCTTGCACGCTGTACTAACAGTGACTACCTTTTACCTGAGTTTGTAGTAGAATCCCTGCTCCAGGTATGCCCGCAACACGTTTATTTCAATAAACAACTAATCAAATCCCCTTTAAAGACAGTATCCCAAAATCTAGTGACAATGACTTCATTGCAGTGCTTCGTCTATCAGCAATCTCCCATCTCCTGTGAGGTCATGACACAAGATCACTCAACACCACCATGGCTCAGCTAAGTTTCAGTTGTTTTCTCTTTGATTTTGGCATAGTTTATAACCTTCTCAGATTAAGGCAAGGCTCCAGTGCTACAGCTTATTGTTAGACAAAGGCAAGAGTTAGAATTCCCAATAAAAACAAGTATTGTGAGGCTTGTATGAAGGTATTTTATGAGGTTCTTGCCGAATCTAAGAATAGCGTACACGCTGTGCTCCCTGCCAACAGAGTAGCAAAAATTAAAAAAACAAAAAGGAAAAATAAAACCTCCAAACCTCACCCACCACTGTTTTCTAGTGAACTATTAAAAGGAGGCTCAGTATCTACAGTCAGTGAAAAAAGCAGAGACTTTGGGAACACCGTTAGTTTTCACAGTTTAGAAAATAAAGTGGAAACTCTCGAGCTTGTGCTGGGATTTCTGCACCACACAGCATGGCTCCTCAGCAACCTCGAGCAGCCATGCGGCCTGGAGAGAAAAGCCCAGCGCTGAGCTCATGAGGCATACGCCGAAGAGCAGCAGCATATCAGATCACACCTTTGGTATTTTCAATATCCAGTCAAGCAAAGAGAATATCATTAAAAAGAATTAGAATAACTCCCACTTCTGGAACTACATGTAAGCCATCAAACAGCTCTCAGATAACAGATTCATAATACCATTCACTCTTCTAAAGATACGAAGTCCGCGTTACCTGTCTCTGTAACCAGTTATGCTGTAGTTATGAGAGACGGGTAACTAAGAAACATTCACACACTCTCTAACTGTTCCCCATAACTTGTAAGTCTCAGACACAGAGCAAGGTAGGGCTGTTAACCAACAGTAACTTCACACCCAACAAGATTTACCTTCAGTGACCAGTAGTGTATCCTTCAAGTCCCGCAACAGAATCCCAGAGAAACTGCACGTATACCACCTATCCTGTCCCCTTGATGTAAAAACACCAAAAAGAGACAAAGAACACCCACCTATACACCTCACATGACACATTCTTTTTTCAGTGGGCTCTACTGAACTCAGGTGTTTTGTGTTTCTTTAAAAATAATGTAAGTGGAGACAAATCACTTGATTGCTTTCCAGGTGGCAGTGATAAGGGTACTTGGTTTCAGGTGATAAAAAAAGGACAACTGTTGTCAAACAAGCCTCACATTCTCATTGTCCTAAATCCTTCTTCAAAGATTACTCTTCTTTTCAGTAACATCAGGTTTTGGAGTCCATTATTTTATTTTAGCTTTTTTTAAATGTAGGGTTCACCAAGGAGCAAGCCATAGTCTCCTTAGCTCACAAAAACGTGCCTATGTAAATGGTGTAGCAATGATCTTTCTCAGCCTGATGCTTAACTCTTCATCTATAAATCACCCTCAGATACTAACAGTCTAATGCAAGATAACAGTATTCTCAAAGCCTCTCAAGAATCTTTTTAATGAACAGGGCAAAGCCTGCTGGAATATTTAGTTGTCAGATTTTGAAATGAGAACTGTCTTGGTTCGTTATATAAGATTGCATATATACAGTTTTTGGTGCACCCTTGTTCCCTCATCAGATTATCACAATTTTAGAACCGGGAAGAAGGATTAACATAAATAATGTGGTTCAGACTGAAGTTCCCTTGAAGTTTAAGGGTAAGATGGCGATAAGCAGGCTAACAAAAACTTGGAAATTGTGAACCATTCTATTTTCTGAAACATGGAGGCCTTTGCTTGAAGTACCATTTTAATGGAGAGGGAAAAAAAAAAAGCTGTATCTTTCCTTTAAGCCTTCTAATTTTTTTTTCAGTTAGCATTCACAGAGATAACTGCACAGATATTTTTTGTACCACGACTCTTGAAAGACTTTAGCAGCCAATTTCATAGGAACATTCAGAATACCAAAAGTGAAGAGGCGCAAGCGTGAATTTTTAATCTTGGGTATCACGGTATGATCACATCCTTTCTCCTATAAGATCATGTCACAGGAACAAACTCCGTGCCCCTCTGAATGAATTTCTAGCTCAGTGGTCTCCTTCCCAACAGTGGAAAGGTGGGGATCGCCAGAGAAGAGGCCCCCATGCAGAACCAGACAACACTACGGTGGCATTAACTTCCAGCATTCGCTGGCCCATGAGTTTCTCACCCAGAGGTGCTGTTTTTGTAGGCAAAGGCATTATCATTTTAAAAAGGCTCAGATGTCTGCTGGCATTAGCAGCAATCCCAGAAAGTAATTTACACAGGCAGGGCTAGAGGTCCGCTGAGACTATAACTATGTTATTGGACAACTCTACTACTTCTGAGAGTCTGGTTCCGCCTCTCAGTCATACTTTGATTTGATAATCAGGCAGGTTTGGGGCATGTGTCATTCCCTAGCCCTTACTTTCTGGCTCCAGCTGAAAGAGAAATTAGGCATATGTTTCAAGTGGGAACTGTGGGATGCTCCAGCATAGCCAGAGTTTTGGTCATTTCACTACAAACAGATGGGCATAATATGCTAACCAGTCTGATCTACTTCCAAAATCAGGGCCCTATACTATAGGCACATGCACATTCAAGTCAAATTATTTGAAATTACTATTAGTTATGGCTGCAATTCTAACATCTATGAATCTATCACAAGCCAGCTAGCTTTAAACCCTCCATCGTTAAGTATCTTTCCAGCACATTAAGTACACAGCAGAGAGCAGTGACAAGAAGTCCTGATATTAAGATAAACTAATTTCAAGAGGCGCAAACAAAAACATGTTTACTTTAGTCACATTTTGCATGATATATCCCTCAGCATGGTCTTTGCATTTGTAATATGGTGGGAATCTGGCAATTGTAGACTCTCGGCATAGAAGCGAGTGCTTCCAAACCTGTGTGCCCTTGTGGTGTGAAGTCATCTACACTAATCACATTGCTGGGGAAAAAAAAGCAGGGGGTGATGGGGTGGTGAAGTGATTTAGCCTTTGTGACCCTCCCAACCATTAGAAGACTTGCAACTGTTTCAGATCAAATCTTGACTCAAGTTTCCTTCATCAATTCACTTAAAGTAATTTTTAATAGTGAAATTGGAAGCTGAATTATGTCAGACAGTCCCTAGATCACACAAGTAAATATCCACAAGTTTTCTTCACTTTGAATTGCACTAAAAATTGCCCAAGTGCTAGCTTCTATTTTATCACACTTAAATTATAATAGATTTATCCTTTTTTGTGTGATTATAGCCACAGTTTCACATAGTTTTGCCATTCATAAGGTGTTCACAAGGCATCATGCAGCACCTTACCCTAATATCATTGGCATACCACTGACAAAGTCCAAGAATGCTTCCATGGATGGAGCTGAAGTATGTGCTCCCAGAGCGCATCTCTACCAGGCATCTACGCGGCCTCTACGACTACCTTTGCCTGGCACTGTGTCCTGTGAATACGCCTACTTGGGAAACTATTCATGTGAAATTCAGATGTGTGGCACAAGTGTGCTGCAGTCGTGTTTTTTTCCAGACTCTGGTGAGTTGACTTTGTGGCCCCAGTTCCTCCCCGAGAAAACTTTCATTCTTGACCTTTATAATGAATCTTCCAAAAAAAAAAAAAAATAACCTCGTTTCTATGTTGAAGCAGAATGTAAAATGTCTTACATACACACTGTATATAGAAAAGTGTGTGGGTTACAGGGAGAGTCATATGGCCTACACAAATAGGTACCTCACTAGATACCAAGCATTAGATATAGGCAGGAAAACACACTGGCTATACTGGATGCCATATTCTTAAACATAGGTTGAATATCTATCTCTACTTTGTTTCTTCCTTTGCACCTCAGAGAACTGAGTTATTTGCATATATGAAGTTGTTTACGTGTATCTAAACCTGCAAGCCTAACTCAGTGTTTTGATTTCAGAGGTGTTTCACCTTGCTCTTTCTAGTTGGGCAAGCAGATGCTCAGCATCTCTGAAAATAAAATCATTATTTTGATGCCTAAAAGTAGACTTGAACAGTTTTTGAGTACCAAATTTGAGTTTTTTATCACCATTTCATCCGTATCTCTCCCATATGCAGATTTCCTTCAGAGAATGCTTTGGAAGTGTTGCAGCATTACTGCCCAAACTCCACTGAGACAACTCATGACTTCAGCTGTGACTACCTTCTATATATGTTGGCAGTTCATTCATGTAAGCTACAAAGTGTATGTCTATAAACTTCGTGTTCTAGGCTAAAACACTGTGACATGGTACTTCATCCTCTTCTACTTTTTGCTTTTTTATGAAGCTGGCATTTTTCTCATTTGGGACACACCATCATGTAATATCTATAGAGGGGCACAGTCTTTATAGTAATATTTTTGCATCCTCGTGTCTTTAGTCAATCGTGCCCAAAGCAGTAGACACAGAATAGTATAACATATGACAGTCATTTACCTAAGATCAGTCGGAGTTCAGAAAAGGTCACAGAGACTAAATACAAAGGTTGTGTCAGGCTTTTGAAATAAAGTAGGCAGTGTTTATTTTAGCTTCATTTGGCAAGCAAACACAGTTCACAGCACTCCAACTTGACTTTTTGTAACTTTTTTTTTTTTTTAATTACAACCGTGAACTGGACGAGTTAAGTAGCTCCTTATTTCTTTTTTCAATAAGCCCTTCAGACAGAGGGGAAAAGCCTTCCTAAGCCTGCAGCATAACAGCGCTTGCAGCAAGGCTGTGCCTGCATTAGCTAACCATCCCTAACTCCCATTGATGGGACTTGTGCGCATGGAAAGAATACAAGATTGTTCCTAGTATGCTTTAGAGAAAAAGGTAACGAAAGGAAGCACATGGCCAATAAAGCACTTAAATTTATCAATACAATCAGGAGTATATTTTTTCTTATTTTTTCCCACTACAAGTGTCTTGTAATTGTATTATAAAATACTATGTGAGTGTGTGTGTATGTACGTATATAAGTGCACACATTTTTGTGAATATATATACATGTATGTACATAGTTAAAAAACTCAGCACTGAAGTGATTCTTTTAACGAATTCATTCAAACTTATTCTCTAAAATATTTCACAGCTGCAGTATGAGTTTTCCTCCTTAAATATTTTCTTTTCAGTCATGCTACACTCGAGAGGGAACTAGTTGAAAAAAAATTGGAAGTGTTAAGCATTATAGTCCTTGAATGATGTTGCACTGCATCCTTAGATCTTAATTTACTTACCTTTTTTTAAAACACTTGTGCTTCGTTAGAAGTAGGTATCTATATAATTATCAATAGCAATGCCTAGATCAGCTATCCAGAAGATAAACACGATGCAAGCAGACTCCTGTGTGACATTCATTAATAGTTTTATGTCTTATAACCTAAGGTTAAAAATCTGCCTTTCATATTTCTATGGCCTCAATTTTACCAAATACAAAATGGTCCCAGTTATCAGGGGCTACAGTATTGCAACTGCAGGAATTTTTCAGTACTTGGAGGTCTCAGCATTTTTCTTCTGGTACACCAATTTAAGGAAAAGAACAGGGAAGAGTTTCCTTATTTAGGTTACAGACCATCACAAGGAAAGCTATCAACTCCTAGGAGCATTTGCCATTTTGGAAACACATTTGTGTTTCTAAAATGAGTTTTACATTATTTGCTGCAAAAATACTTGTGCTATATGTTTTTTATCCTAATTCAGTATTTAAATACTGAAATAAGCAAATGAGTTCTAAGCCACCTTTCTGCCAACTGTACTGTTTATTTCTTCTCTAAAGTAGTACTCAGTTTTTTTCAAACTCTCCTCATAAAAGAGAATGTTTCAGTGAGTCAAATCATTTTCAATATTTAGAGAAATAAGCATAACAACTCAAATAAACCTTCGCCACTCATTTACAGCACAGATTGTAATATTTTCCTTACAATTTCCTTCCATTCTGCCTTTATGCATTCTAATATCTCGTTTGTTTTTTGCCTGAAGCTGCATTCAGCAAAGGATTTTTCCGAGATACCTACAACGGCAGCGACTTAACTGAGCTGAAAGAGTTAGTCTGGAAGTCTAGAAGTTGTTCTGTAATTTTCCCATCTTTTGTGCCTTACTTTACATTCAGACTCTGTTTTCCATTGTGTAACCTTCTCTAGTTGCTAAATGAATTCTAAATTACATCTGCCTTCCCTGGGCTTTGTTCACCTACATGTGTTCTCTGGTCAACCCTTCATGCCTTGTGATCTATGGTGAACCTAAGATTCTTCTCCTTGAATACCCACCCACGCCGTTGATCCTGTCACTCGCATCTGAAGTTAATTACTACTGTAAAAGGGTAGTTTCTTGCCATATTTTTTTTATAGGGAGTATCTTCTGTTTGGTTGGCTTGCTTCAGAGGATTTCCTCAACTTGTCATAGTCATTTAAAGTTTAGTTCCCCAAGCGTGTTTGCAGCCCCAACCAGGCTGAGGTTATCTGCGTGTTTTTTAGGCATACTCGCCATGTCATTTTCCATGTCGCTAATGACACTATTGAATAACTCTGAATTCCAGCACCCCACACAATACTTCTGTTGTAACAAGAAACTTCATGCAGAAATATCAATGTTTCAAAAATTGTTATGTATTCCATGCCTCTGTTATGTGTTCATTACAGAGCTTTTACTAACCTTTTATCCACGCCTGTTGAACTTCCTCAGTTGCTTCTTGTCAAATTCATTCAGTTCTCCTATACCCACTACAAACACGAAGAAATACAGAACAATTACTGAAGCAGTTCCCATTTCCAAAACACCATCCTGGTTAGACCTTTTTCCATCATGATTTTACAGATGGAGTTTTTATGATTGTTTTTTAGTGATAATCAATTTACTAGTGAGGGCTATAAACTTACTGGTGAGTTAAAAACCCTCTTAAATACATACATAAACAAAGTTTTTCAGTCCTCTGGATTGGTAAGAGACTGTATATTTTGTTGGATGTTCAGACATTTCATACCTGAGTTCAGTCAGAATAACTTTATACCTAGTATGTGTTCTGGCTGATCTACCAGTTTTGTTTCCTTACCTTTTTTCTGACAGAATCTCTGATAGTACTCCACCTTTATTAGCAAAATAGGTTTTTATCCACCAATTCTAGCATTTCTATCTATTCTAATATATGTATTTAAAGATAGACTTTATTTCTTTTCATGCATTTCATTAGTTACTCTGGAAATTTGTTTTGGCCTTTCTTGTGTTCCTCATGGATACCAACTATGTTATTTATTTTATTTTCCTGTTTATTGGCTACAGCAGGTCAGATTTTGAAAGATATCTTCTTGGTTCAATCATTTGAAATCTGTTATTTAGCTATGTAAGTTTCTCCCCATTTCTCATTTTGTTCAGCAATACAATACCTCCTGAGACACTATTATTGTTTTCTTAAGTAGAATAAATGCCATATCCAAGGAGTTTACTTTTCCTTAGGGCATTTTTGATGAGCGCTCTCATTTTATTACATCTGTCTTTCTGAAGTTTATTGTCATCCTAACACTTCTGTATACATAACTTTCTCGTTATATAGATTCTAATTATATTGCGATTATCATTGTTTTGTGGCTCTGCCAGCACTACAATTTAAATGAACGTCTATGTTCTACTTTTATGACTTAAAGAGATAGCCACATCACCTAACGCTAGATGCTTAGCTAAATTCAGACACAATTTCCCTAGGTTCCCTACACTGTCAAGAAAGACAAAAACCACACCTTCAGGAAGTGATTCAGGAGAAATACCACTTGCCCACGTGCAAAGTATACATCCCACCTTAGAAAAAACATTCTAGCTTCCATTTAACTCACCTGAGTCACTGCTTTCTGTTTTGCGTGGTGTAGATGGCATTTGAGATACGATCTGCTTCCTCTGGGTGTGCGCACATCCCATGGAGCCAGAAAGGAAAGAGTCAGGTATTCCTCACGCAGCTAAGTAGGGAAGACAAATGGCATCTGTTCTAATTAGATAATATTAAATAATAATGTTCTAATTTTTTAATTAGACTGTCTCTTTAAAAAAACAGTTCGTCTGAGTAACCTCCTTATATCTTCATGAAGTCTTCATAATGACAAGATAAAACCTCATGCTGTCTGGGAGTCAAAGTACCGAAGTGCTTCTGAAAGGGGACAGTGTTTCATTAAATGGGGCATTTTCTCTCCACAATTATCAGAGAAACTACAAGAAATATCAAGTGATTTGAAATTAACATGTGCCAAGTAAGTTTTTGAAATAATCTTAAAAAAAAATATATATACACATTTACAGTCTTCTAGTTTGTTCGTTATAGGAAAACTCCCTGAGGCTCAAATATTAGGGAGAAATAGTAGTTGTGTCAGCTGCCAGTTGTCTGAGCTAGATGTCATATGAGAAAACAATGCTGCAGTTAATGCTCACGTAGCTGGGGCGCTATCCATTACTATCCAAAGACAGATGCGTAAATTTTGACTCATAAAAACTGTATGAAGGAAACTAATGGGACACTAATTTCCTAGTACCTCATGGGACAAAGAGAAAGAGCGAGTAAGATATTTAAAGACTACAAAATTTGTTTCCTCTGCAAACGCCTTGCAAAATGTTATAAATAAATCACCAGTTTCATCATTGTTTGACTTCTGGGACCATCACCACGACAGGACGGAAAGAGTCTTGGTACTCTGGGACAGCAAAAGCACGTATTTGTCTGAGACACCAAACTCCTGTCTGCAGATATAAGCTTCTGGGAGCAGGTATTTCATCAACTACCCGTTGATGACAATTATGTGATATTTACAATTCCAAAACAATGCAGATAGAGCTCTCTCTCTATAAAACTTTAACGAGCAGCATGTTTTGTTGGAAGTGTCATAAAACTTTCATCAAAGTTCAAAATATTCCCAAGAAAACAGCTCTGTCTTTGACAAGAAGATCAGAAATTTGCAGTTTAGATCAAACACTGTGAAGAGGAAGAGAAATGTCGTCTGTTATAATTATTAGGATACGATAATTATACTTTTACAAGCTCAGAAAATTTTTAAAAAGCAGCTCAGTAAACATTGTAAAATTCAGTATTAAGATTAGCTTTTATAGTTTTCCTTATAAGGAAGATAAACAAAGTCATAGTAGCTAAAAGCCAAACAATAATAGTTAGAAAGGGAATGTTGATTTTTTTAAATTTTTTTTTTTACTATTACTCAGAGAGGACCATAGCCACTAGGGGAAAAAACAGTAATTGAAAAAAACGTTTCTTTACTTCATTCTGGAACAGTACTTTTTTCCAAGTAGGTAAAATTCCTTTACTCCTTTCCCATAACTGATACTATAGATAACCTTATAGAAGCAGGAGGTTCTGAGTTCACTGGACTTTATAACAGTTCTTAATTGTTAACTTGCAAGCAGTTGCAACTAAACTGAAGTGTGCAGCTTCTTTATTCAATGGTTGCATGAATAATTAAATAAATGGCCCTTATGACCTTTGGGCCATTAAGAATTAAAACAAATCAAGGCCCAAACAAGAACTAAGTGTTTTAGTATGAGAAAAGTTAGGATGTAATTAAAGAGAGGGTAAAAAAGCCCAAACAACAG
>VYZM01018849.1:245947-262274 GCA_013398915.1 Dromas ardeola | reverse complement strand
GGGTGGGTGGAGCGAGGAATTCTACAGGATTAGATACATAATATGAGAACAGAGAATATAAAAGCAAATCTCATTTGGTCAATAAAAATATGATTATACGTGTTCCTTTCAGTTACTACACACCAGTTAATGATGAGCAGATTCCAAGATTCATCTTTATGGTGAGACCACAACAACAGGGCTTGTCTTTTGTTTCTGCTTCATTTTTCTGTGGGTAGCTGCAGCATAGACCATAAGGAGACTCTTTGTTGCACTCTGTCATGCATACCTGGCGTTGTTTCCCACACTTTGTGCTGCCCTCCACAGCACATATCGGCGTGCTTTCCTGTTCACTGAGCCTATGGCTATCCTGCCCACAAGCTGTTGAAGTCTTAGCCTGTTCTGCGGCAGTTCTTCATTCTTGAATTTTTATACAGTTAGTATTAGCCTATCAATGGATTAAACAGAAATAAAGTTGACAGTCTCCCTCTCAAATACTCCTCCTCTTCTTTCTCTGGATAGATCAGCCCATACATCACCTTCAGGCCAACATCTTTAACAGCAGGTATAAAGCTTCAAACTTGGAAATACAGGTCTATATTCCCGGCCCTCTCCTTAAGTATATCCCTCAAACTAAGCCCAGCAATGGTGACAGCACCTCCCTTCCATGTTAAAAGAAAATACAGACCTGCTATCAGGCTCAAACGCACAGCAGCAGCTCCAGGTTTGGCTCTAGTCAATTTCAGTTGTGGACCTACTTTAAAACTCCTAAAATCCAGGCGAGAGACATACTTCTTGGGACAGTCCTTAGTTCTTTAATCTACAAGACAGATGAAGGCAATATTACCATTTTGGTAACAAAGTGCTGTACTGTTCAGAGTTGCAAACGTGACCCTGAAAGCCCCCAAACACCTTTTAAATTCTGGTTTCAGGTAGCCCAAACCACGTGCCACTCCTGAGCACGTCTGAAAATCAAGAATCTCTGCTATCAGAAGTGAAAGTACCGATTAGGTTAGGTAATTCCAAGAACTACCTTTGGCAGCTAGCCAAACTTCCGGTCTAGTTAGCAGGCTAGATCTGAGACCTGCCTTCCTAAATGTGGGCATGAGGTGGAATTAGGACAGGCTTAAATTCACCTTATGCATGTATTGACCAGTGGATAGAGTTTCGAACTCACTAGAACTTTCTGCTAGAAATGAAGACTTATTGCTCATCTCATTCATGTCTAGGAAAACACAACATGTAGGAAGCAAACTGTGCTGGCTCTGGCCTCTGGACCAGACTATTTTCCCAGCTGTTGCTAAACTGGAACCGAAACAGCATCTAGATTTTGATTTCAGATACTGCCTCTGCCCTCCACTTTGCCTTTACTAGCTGTATCTATCCATGAGACAAATTCTTAAGAGCTATGCATCACATATTCCAAATTACTTTTCCAGCCCAAATGGCTAGCGCAGTGAAATAATAAAATGCTTTTGAGCTGCAGGGTAACCAAAGCACCTCTTCGCTTCCCTCTCAGACGCAGGAGGGCAGAGGAAGTGGTGGCACTATGCCGCAGCCACGAGCTCCCTGATTTCACCTCGGCTCCCACCTCCAAGACTGGAACTGCAGAATGGATGCTGTAGGAGGGGGCTGGATTGTTCATCTTCAAATCATTTCACTTCATCATTGCTCCAGCACAGCAGCTGCTCCAAACATTTTCGGCCATTTGAATGAAAATCTATCTGGTAAACAGATACGGATATTCTAAAACACACCTTTTTTGTTGGCCTGCCTTCTCCGTCTTTCCTTGTACTTCTCTTCCCCTGTCGGGACTGCATTTTAAAAGCTCATTCCTTTCACTTGTGTTTGTGTATCAAAGACCTGTGTTTATTCAGTATGTATTTATGTAGATATTATGTTCAAAATACCTGGGTTAACAGAACTGGGCAAACAGTGTAAATCTTTGCCTCATTATATATCTTCAGCACACAAATTAAAGTAATTGAAGTTTTTCCAAATGCTGTTGAAGACTTGAAAAAAACAAGCAGAGGCAAGATAGCAACAGTGCAAGATTTTCAATAAAAATAGTAGGGATCATTGAGTTAGAGATTGTTGTAGAAAACTACTTGTTAAATTAAGAGACAGAGATGAAAATGGATTCATTTAATTATGCACTTGGGTATATAAAACAAGGTACTGAATGCTTATTACAAAGAAGTTAAGTTATGCTAGTTAAAAGTTTATCTCTCCTGCCAGAGATCTCCATGCTTTCAACACAACAAAGACATTTCCACAGATGCTGGAAATATAGCTGGCTGAATAATAAAAATAATGTATTCGTGAGTAAATTATTCAAAGATTGACAGAAAAATGTTGAATAAATTATTCACAGAACATTATTTAATAATCTAGAGAGCTGGTCAAATAACGGAAGTATGTATTTCAGGTAATTTATTCAGGGAGTAATGTCAAAATCCTTTGGCTAGTCCATTAGGAACGAGTAATTTGACAAGTTATTGATTATAACTCATTTCTGTATTAAAACAAAATTCAGCAGGAATGCAGCTAAGCAGAAAGATACATAATTGACAATAAAGTGTCATCATCCTGATGATGAAAATCTTTTATGGTGCATACAAACACAGAGCCTGTGTTCACGGATTATTTTGAACAGCGCTTACTTATCACATAGGCTCACACTTTTCTTTTTTTTTTTTTTAAGGTACATAAGTCAGGGTTAATAAGCATATCATCCAGCTCTGTGGGGCCAGGCAGGTATCCTGGTTTGAGCAACACAGGACTAATTTCTCTTCTAATGCTTGGGACAGCTGCACTTTTAGAAGACTCTAGTGTCTGAATTTGTGAAAATGTTTACCTTATAGCCAGCTATGGTATGTGGGTTTCAAGGTCTCAATGTTTTTTGAGCTCGCCAGGTGCAGGGATGAGGAGCGAGACCCAAACTGGCCAACAGGATTATTTCATACCATGAAATATAAATTAGAAAGTTTGCTGAGAAGTTCTCTCTCTCCCATGATGGTGGTGGTCCAGAAAATTACCTGCCCCAGTGCCGGTCCCCTGAGCCCTTCCCTTCCTCCTGAAGCCGCAGCGCTCGCAGTGTCCGACATTTGCTGTCCCCTGCTGGGAGTGCACAGCTTCCTATGATAGAATGGGCCGAGTATAATCCTCGCATATTTTATATTGGTATCGGGATCATATCGGTTCTTTAGTATTATTGTTAATTATCTAGTCTTATTCTATTAAATCTGTTTATATTTCAGCTCTCAGGGTTCCTTGTTTTTTCCCCTGATTCCCCTTCCCCAGTGGGGAGGGGTCATGGGGTGAGAGAATATTTGTCTAAACAGCAATAAATTCTTGTGGGTTCCTCAAACCGTATCAGCAGATTATGGAGGGACCCTCAGTAGAGGGATGAAAGACAGAGAAGCTGCTGACAGAACCCAAACTTTCCATGAGCCCAGGCCTTCTACAGACAGGTCGTTTTAACCCTTCACCCATAACCCGGGCATAAAGCACACGGACAGCGCTCCCTCAGCCATGGAGGGCGGCGGAAGCGCCCGGCCCTCCCGGCTGCCCCTCACACCGCCATCTTGGGTATGTGACCAGCTCGCCCACAGCAACAGCCCCACAAGATGGCGCCAAGCGGTTGGGAGCCCGGGGGGGGGGGCTAGAGGGCGGGGGGGCTGCGGTCCCAAAGCAGCAGAAAAGCAAATAGTTTTCTGTAAGTTTGTCTACGGTCTTAGTAATTTTATTCAGGAGTTTTTATTGTCTAACAGAAATGGCCCACCAAAGTAGATCTCAGGTTCAATTTCAGCTCATACTTTCCTTTTAGAAGATTTTGATTAATTTTCCTCTGTAACTTCAGTAAATTGGTTAACTTTGATGCAGGAGAACAAAAGCAAATACAATCTTTCTGTACTCATTTTGGACTAGGTTTCAAGGTATCTGTGCTCAAGCAGCTGAAGAGGGAACAAGAAATAATCCTCTTTATACTGCTTCACAAAGACATTTCGTAATAGCAGTTTTCCCCAGGAGCAAATTAGTTGAAAAAGGGACAAGGCCATAGTTCACTTGAGGAGTGTGCATAATGGAGCTGCCACCTCAAGGTACACTGAAAAGGCACTTATGAGTCGGGTTTTTACGAGTGCTTTTCTTGTGATAATGTGAATCAGCACTATTTCCTGTACAGTACTGTCATGTGAAGCCACAGTTCAGCCAACTTAACTTTGAAGAACACAGAACTGCAGATTCAATGTTTTCTTCATCAAAAGCTCCCCCTCACAGGCCATAATCTTCTCCTAAGGATATGTAATGCCAGCCTAACATCTGCATGAAGGAGCACTTTGCCTCCTTGAGACTAAATCCGTGTAATTTTTTCTTTTCCTCAGTTCACCCGGCCAGAAAAACTAAGGCAGCAAGGACTTTTTCGTGGTTAAATATCCTGTGCATTGTCTTCCTGAGACATTGGACCTTAGCTACGTTTACATCATAAAGATCGTAACTTCTTGTTATTGAAAAGCTGGTGGAATAGATTGAGAAACTCTTTGTATGAGAAAGCAAAATCCAATGCAAAAGTTAATGATCTGGATCCTTGTCATTACAAAAAGGCACCTGGCAGCAGTATCCTCTTCATCCGTTATTCTTTGTTTTCGAAAGCACATCTCTAGCAATTGTAATTAGAAGTGAAACTGAAATCAGAGGTTTTTGTGAATTATTTGTACAGAAAATTTAATTTCATTCTATGCAGATGTTTTATGCATTGCTGCTGGCAACACGTTTTAACGCTGCTACGTACAGTTTCCTTTGACTTCTACCTGCCCTCTCAGGGACAGCCCATATTCCCTTTATTATTATACTCACTTTCTTTGACATCCATCTTCACACCATTCATCACTTCAGCCTCCTCCACAGTTTCTTCTTCCAGTCGTGCTGATTTTTATTTTTTTTTGAGGGCGAGAGAGAGAATAGGCTTCTCTCAGCATACCTTTATGCTTCATTAACAATAACACGCTAAAATCTGTCAGCCTTCAATTACTCAGTTCAGCATGTGTTTAGCTAGCCCGGCACCTGAAAGTATCTCTTCCTGCTCCCTTGATACTGTTAATTATGTCTTCTCTTTTTCATCAGTTCATTCATATACTTACCAGGTATTGTCTCCATCAATTTTGTATGTGGAGATGTGAATGTATCTGTAACGCTCTGGCAATTATAGAAATAAAAGTAATTAAAACAAATAATTTTGTTTCTTTTGTAACACATAACTCATTCTTTTCCCATCAGAATGGAATTCACAATATATAGCAAGGAAACTTGCAGAATATTTACTTTGCAAAATCTGTTTTAAAGGTTGAAAAAGTCAAGCTGACCCTTCTACCGTCTAAACACATGCTGCATGTAAGCGTTTGGGAAAGAATCAAACTACTCACCCACTCCACTGTTTTCAGAAGGAAAGCAATTTTTTCACCCCATGTTCTCAATGATCTTAAGCTGAAAAGGAAAATGGACTGTGTTCCTGCAGTACTATCGTGCATTTGTTTTGATCACAGAACACTGTCTTTATATCTGTTATCAGCTGTCTAATCCATTATGTACAAATGTTGAAACATTAACGCATCATACCATCTCAAGTGTATTAATCTCAATCAGGTTTAAAAGATCTAAGTTATAAGTCCACATAGGACAGTAAATTATTAATAATGACAACCAAATTATACATTTCAAAACGTATGAAGAAATATTTTTAACGTAAATTACATGACTTAAGTCTTAGGCCAGTGATCCGAGAGGCTCTAAGGAAGGACTGATTACTCCACAGTTAAGCCACTCTCAGTTTTCGTGTTTCTTCTCAAATTCCCTGAACTTTAAGAGTAAAGGACTCAAAGTAACCAACTAAATAAACAACAAATTAAATCCTTCCTGATCCCTTGAGTAGATTAAGAAGATACCTCACAATACGTTATACATGTGACTGGAGAACGGCATTGACTTTTGTGCTGAAAACTATTGATACTTTTTTTTTTTTTTTCATTTTTTTAGAGATAAGTCCTAAGGCTGTTCCTGGAAGAATATCATTAATGATATTAATGATCTCCCCACTCCACTAATTTCCTTTTCAACAAAAGCTATTGCTGTCTCTAATCTTTTACCCATAATAAATTTCTTGCCATAACAACCTTTTTCTCCAGGTTAACTAATAATTTATCATACAGTTACCAAATTAGAAACTTTGCTAAGGTCAGAATACATAGCATCTACAGCACTTCATTTAGTAAACCAGCCAGCATTAAAGAAAGATGTCATTTTATTTTGGCTTTGGCCAGTACATAAATTATCTTCAGCCCCTTTCTCATTGTTACAAAGGCTTTACTGTGTCCCTCATGGTTCTTTTAGTAGATGAGGTACCTTTGGTACTTGTTACATACTACTTTGCTGGCTTGACTTTTGCCAGTTCTTAATTTCTCTCTGAACCACCCAAGATTCTTTGGCTAACCACGTTCTTTAATAATTTTTAAAGGCTTTCTATTTTCTTCTACTATTATTTTAGTTTACCTACTTATGATTTGTAGGGTTTGCCTTGGATTTGGGATTTTTACACCTTTGACTGAAATTTTATTCAAACCTCCTCCTATCTTTGAACACCTGGCAAATTCAGTTCAGTTGGCTTCCCTGAACAGGTCTTCTGATTTCTGATAGGTTGCTGCTTTGAAATGGAAAACTTTTTAAGACCTTGTTGTGAGTTAACCCCAGTAGGCAGCTCGCTCAGTCGCCCCCAGAGAGATGGGAGAGAGAACGGGAAGGGCGAAAACTCATGCATTTTAAACAGGTAGAGCAAATGCTGCTTGCACAACTAAAACAAAATAAGAATTCATTCACCACTTCCCATCATCAGGCAAGTGCTTAGCCCTTGCCAGGAAAGCAGGGCTCCACCATGCCTCATGGTTACTTGGGAAAACAGGCTGCAGAAAACGTGTAACATTCCCTCTTCCTCCTCCTTTCCCCAGCTTTTATTGCTGAGCACAACATCATATGGTCTGGGAAGTCCCTTTGGTCACTTGAGGTCAGCAGACCCAGCTGTGTCACCTCCCAACTTCTTGCGCGCTCCTAGCCTACTCGCTGGTGGGGCAGCATGAGAAGCAAAAGACCTTGATGCTGTTCAAGTGCCTTGCAGCAACAGCTAAAACAGCCCTGTATTACCAACACTGCTTTGGTCACAAACCCAAAACAGAGGACCATACAGCTACCATGACGAAAATTAACTCCATCCCAGCCAGACCCAGTACAGACCTCTTTTCTTCTCTCACAATTCATTCTAAACTAAATCAACATGGTTTTCCCTTTGAATTCCTTTTATGCAACTTGCATTTTTATCGTCTATCTTTGTTAAATTATCAAAACCCTTTACAGTGTTAATTGGCTACGGATAGAAACATGCAGCATTATGTGGACATCAAACTCCTGTAAGATCAATAGGATGTCAGTCTTATTCCCATAATGTAACAAACAGAATCCAACATAGGTTCTACAGAAGAATAAAAACTTCCCTTAATAAAAAAAAAAAATAATTTAAGAAATAAAATCACATGCAAAGCAGCATTTCTAACATTCATTTCAGAAATGAATGCCAAAAAGGAGAACCCAAACTCAAGGATTATTAAAGTTTAATGTAATACAGATTTTTTGAGGAGCAGCTAATCACTCCAGTTATATCTGGTGGGAACTATGGATAACAAGAACTCTGAAAAATTAATCATTTGTGGGGTTCTGCTCCTTCCCTTTGTCCCATCTGAATGTTTACAATAATATATAGCACTTTTCGAAATTTGTATGTATTTATGCATATACACACACAGATTATAATCCTAAATTTGGAAGGATGCTGAAAAGCTTTCAAAAGACTATTTGGTATTGTTGACATTTATGAAGAGTTTGGGCATTACTTCATCAGTTTGAGAAGGATCTCTCTTGTAACTGTAACATGCCGGGAATTCAAAGACACCTTCATTGTTCACCAGCTAACAGCACAGCTTCAAGAGTGGAGATTATTAAGTCTTCCATTTGTACAGTTTTTTACAAATTCCCATTTACATACTGTTGCTGAGCAAGTTACCTGCTGTACCATGGTGTCCTGGTGTGGTTACACTGAGACCGTGCAGGAGGTGAGTGTCCAAACATGCTCCATTTGCGGATACACCTTGGGGCAGACGGAGGGCTTGGGCAGAAAACACCACTGGGTTTCCAGTCCAAGGAACATACAAGCCTTAGAGACAAAGGGAGAAAAACAGAAATGGAAAAGCGTCACGTAAACCCAGATATTGCTGTGATTCAAAGTCCGAGCACGGCAATTTCATTCTCGATTTCTCTTTCCTTCTGAAACTGTGATGTTGCAGTCTTTAAAAAATAAGACAATACAGGGACTCCATAATAAGGATGAAGTCTAACAGCTTTAAATGGATATAAAAAAAAAAAAGCTATGTGGGCATCAGCGTGAAAAAAATAAATATTCTTTGATGTGTGTCATTGTTTCATTTTAGCAATTAAAATGCCTTTTGAAGCTCTTTGGCATTTAATTTAAGCCCACAGAGTATAAAATTGTGCCATCCCTTGCAGATAGTCCATATTTAGCACAAGCAAGGTCGTAAGGATCAACAGGTATAGAAAAAAAACCCGGTAATTTAAGTTTTCAAATACATAAACTTAATTCTCTCTATTTAGGAGCTTGCCAAAACTATGACACACAATTGTCCTTTTTTTTTTTTTTTATCTGCATAATCAGGGGTTGCTTGGTGTTTATTAATTTTTTTTTGCATAAACACAAGCTGGGAGATAGAGTTAGCTATTTTTCACATGTGAAAATACATGAACAGGAACATCGTATTCTGTCCTGAAAGAGCTCTAACATGTTGTCTGAAGGATTCTCCACCAGAAACATTTTCCTATTAAAAGAAGTGGTCTTCCAGCCTTGCTAATAATTTTTCTGACATCTCTGCACTCAAACGACATCTGCTCACGTATCTTAAATATGTGACAACTCAGAGAGCATGATGGCAAGTTTTTCATTTCAGCATGACAATTTAGAGGAACTTAATGGAATGGACCTTGAATAATTTCAAAAAACATTAGATTATGTTATGAAGTTACATCAAGAATTACACTGCATATACATTATGAAATAGCAGATGCAATTATTCCAGTTGTACATGGTAATCTTTAGAAATATTTACTAGTAAAACTTTCAGAATCTAAGTTTCCTAAAAAGGAACTAGACGTAATAAAAATCAAATTGTTAAATGCATTTTGACAGCAATAGTATTAGTATCATCTATTAGCTATCATTGCTAACTGACATTTTTCTATCATTCCCTTTTGATAGTAAGTTTTGTGTTGTAAACCGCATGCAAAACAAAAATGTTTCTTTGTGTCCTTGTTACAAACAGAAATTAGATTTTCAATAGCAGAGAAAAAAAATATACGTATCATGAAAGTATACTATTGTTAAATCTCATGCACACATGCGTGGACGCAAATCAACTTCTTACTTTGCGTCCTACCTGCTTTACTATACAGCCTTGTATTTTACCAGTGGTAGCAGCAATGTACTAAATCAGATTTAGCTAACAGGTGCTCTCCAGGCTGTGGACAATTACATCATAAAAATGTATTACAGTGCTCACTCTTGGGAGTAAAGACTTTTGCTATAATAGTGAAATGTATTATATGAAGTGGAATTTCTAATGGACTTCAACAGAGCTGACTCGAATGCATAGTGATATATCAGGGGTAGCGCCACAGAAGAAAACCTCATAGGAAGGAGGTAATTTACTTAGTAGAAACACTTACGCTTTCCACTGCATATATTTACAACAATAAATCAATTGGACAACATGCTTCCAGTTTGCATTTGCAATAAGCATTTTTAACTGTTAACACTGTGGATTTTTTTCTTTTTCATTATGTAGTTTCATTATCCACTCATACTTCTGAAAAATGAGAAAATGGAGGAACACACAGAGCTGGCAGATTCAAATGGCTCTTAGAGAAGTACTTCAACATCAAAAATGATCAAGAGCAAATTGTTTATACAACCTTTGCTTTCACCACCTTCACTAACAAATAGTATTAGTAAACGAGTCATGTAAAACCACTTAAACTTAATTCTGGAAAGGAGGGGAAGAATTTCCTTGCGAATTCATATTTTATCAAGAGTTGTCTTTTTAGCCAAGTTATCATGTCAAAGAACATAGAGTTTGGATTTTGTTTTCAAACCAAATGTTATGAATTAGTAAAATGACATTTTCAGGAGATCAGTAGCATTAGTTCTCTCGCTGAGATTTATTCTCTTTAGAAGAATTATAAATACCTAACTTAAACAATTTTTTTTATATTCTCTGCTTTTAAAAAACTAAAAAAATTTCTTTAACTAAAGTGATTCGTTTCACCAGGCATAATTGCATTTTCAGTGCTTTTCAACTATGTCATGCTTTGCACATAACCGCATTAAATCTTAAGACTGCATTGATCTTACAAGTTAGTTCTCGTGTCAAAAGGTGATTGAAAACCATCTTCTCAATAGATCTTAGCGGAATATCTCCTCTGTAGAACTGCTAAGGTCTAGTCTCCCATGTCCTGCTCTAATCCTGTGCTTACTGCATACACTTTATATCAATTTTTTCCATACTTACATCCTATCGTGTCCTTTGTGTTGTATTCACTCGTAATTATTTATTCCATCTAATGCTTATCTGTTGCACTGGACTGTGAGAATTGTGTGGGCTTCCAGTATTTCCACTTGTAGCTGCCTGGTACTGTGTGCTCCAAGTCATGTGAGGAGCTCTAACGTACGTAACTGATGATAACATTATCTCCCATACTTCTACTCACACTGTAACAATACAAATAAGCAGTTAATAACTGTTCATAGCAACGTCATCTTTGATTTTCTTGCAGATGCTTCACAAATACCTATTTATGTCCAATGGTAAATAAGTTAAAGCAAACAAAGCTATTTCGTTTTGGCAAGCACTTACCAAGACTCAGATGACTTTGGGTGATACAGATATAATGCAATACCTGATTTTTAGAAATATAACCTAACGGTCAGGTAGGGAAGATAAGCTGTATAAGAAAATAAGTGGTGATGGCACCGTCTAGTCTCCCACACCACAATGCTAACAACAAACCAGAAATCCTCAAACTTCTAAGTGTGACCTGCCTCTCAATAAAGGACTTGTCAATAGAAACATTCATACTCTTCTTCTCAGTCACAGAACATCTACTTGATGTGTACAATCAGCTTAAGTAATTTGGCAAAAAAGTAAAAGGAGTAATGGCAGGTAGAAAAGAGGCAGAACAGCAACCAAGATGACAGTCTCTCTCACTCCTGGTAGATAGAATTTAACCAGATCTGTTTTAAACCTGTTTCGTTAGAAGCCATCATTAAAGTAATACTTTTCTATTATGTGCAGAGAATTCTTGTCTATCAAAAGCTGTTTATTTTTCAACTTATTTCCCATATTTGTGTATTTATAGTAAGCTCCACCTGGCTTGAGGCTCTCCTATCACCCGTCCTTAGTAGCTACATGGCTCACAAGCAGCAGGAGAAATCCACCCATCGACTGAAACAATCACTTACAGCTTGGTTTCATTCAGGAGTCACTCAAGCATCTAGCAGCTACAGTTCCAATGAGCTGGAGCTTCTTGCTTCAGCTGATGTTTTGGCAAGGGCTTTCCCTGAAATGGCATAATCATAATTTTTCAGGCAAGGCTGGAATCCCCAAAGGGTTTTCTTGATTTAAAAACCATTTACCCCCATATAATAGTTTGCAGTATTTCAACTATCTCTTGATCAGTTAATGAGAGGCACGTTAAAAAAAAAAAATTGCTTTATTGTGCTTCAGGAATCTTGTTTTGCAGAATTTATTTGCCTGGGTTTATTGCCCAGATAAGAATCTCAGCATACCACTTCATAGAAAAATCCCAAATTTAAAAAATCTGTGTTTGCTGGGTAGGTGGCAACACAGATGTTGCGACTTCAGTACAGAGTTAGCAGCTTGGTTTTCTAATCTACGCATAATATTTATTTTCTAAAGATAGCTCTTGTGGCAGTAAAAAACTGGATTAACATCACTGAACTATGTTGATTAGCAGCAACCGAAAACCTGTCCAGTCGTTCGGAAAGGAGTGAATCAATGCTCACAGGAACATTTGAAGCAAAACACAACAGTGTCATAAGCAGGAAAAAAACACCACAGCATTCTGCAAAACAATGTTACAGTATTTTATGTACTTTTGTATCTTCCTATTACTTCGTTTTATTTTTACCATTAGTCTTTTTGTTCCCTTTATTCGCAAATTTCAATTCCTTATCCCTATTTAATGCTTACCATAATAAAAAAGTCATTTCAAGAAGAGAATAAAGATAGAAAATGTCAAAGTTGCAAAAAACTGAAAACATTGTCAGAAAAGAAGCTGTTACAGAGTTTTAATTACATTTTCTCTCTGCTGCTTTTTCTATAATGGCTCGAGTCTTCTTGTGAGAGCTGGGTATTTTTTCTGATGAAGTATTGGCTGTCTTAACGTTATTAAGTATTGAATACGCTTTTCATTTCTGCTTACTACGTTTCATGCAGCCACATACTAAAAAAATCTTATCACTGGGCACATATTAAGAAAGGTCACTGCAATGGAGGGGGACACTCCTCTGCAGTCCCTGGGAACTTCTGGAAAGGAGACAGCATTATTCAGCTGGAAATCTTCCTGCCTCCCAGAAGTCAAGCACTACTACAGCAGCATATGCTAGCTGAAAGATTTCTAACCAAAGAAAGGTTTTCCTTTAAAAAATGCTGACTTACAAAAATTTTTAAAAAATGACCAAGGAATATATAATTTTCATTAATAATATCAGACAGTAGGAGGGAGTCTTTCTGGCCTTCCTCCCCCATTTTTCCCAGCAGCCTGAAAGATGGCTGGTTGGAGCACTGCTTTTGGAGGAAGCATGCAATCATTCTGTGGATAGTTTATGGCTACAACAATTTCACAATGTTCTACAGAAAAATATACTCATTTTAATGTTTTGGTTACTATTCTCCAAATTGAGTCTCTTCCATAATGTTTGAATTTACCCACATTTTTTCAATATTTACTTTCTCTAGCGGAAATGGTTTTCACCCGTTTTCTTGAGAAAGGCTCACTAGTGATCTATTTATTAACCTTCAAATCATAAATCATAACTGTATTTCAGCCTCTTTCTATGTTCAGGTTTCCTTCTGTCATTTTAAGCCAAACTATGTTACATGACAATAGGTCTAACACTACTGACATTGAAAATTAATGAAAAAATTTAAAACATTTACCTGTTGGTAATAGCTTCACCTGAAGTACATACATCATTTAAAAATTCAACTACCGGGGAGTTTGAAGGTCTGACTGTTCTCATGAGAGTCATACATCTCAGAAAACCACAGGAAAGTTCAAAATGAAAAATTGGAATTTCTTGACTGGTAGCATGTACACGTGACAGAATGAAGAATGACGACTCTTACTCTATGCATGAGGATACCACACACTTGCCACATCCAGGCATTCTACCTGACTCAAGGGTTACTAGATCCTTTCTCGTGGTCCAGAAAGTCAAAGGAAATCTGTGTCCTTTATGCACTGTACTACTCGGCTGGAGCTGAAGCTCAACACCAGATGGCACCTAAAGGTCACACAGTGGTCTGCATACTAAAAATAGAAAATTAAATTTTAGTTTGAAGAAAGATGAACACACAAAAAGTCATTGAGTGGAGTCAGCTATGCACAAACTAACTTTAAGAGATCTTGTCAGAATCAAACTATGTCTGTAAAATGTATACATTATATTTTGAAAAAAAAATTAAGAGGAAAAGTGAACTGTAAGCTTTTGCAATATGAAGAAACTTCCAAAATTTTCTCGAAAAGGTAAAGCCCACGGATGACAGTCATTGAAGAGCGTGTGCAGAAATTGTCCCAGAACTCAGTACAGAACTCAGTACAGTTGTTCTCTTGACACTCTCTCATCAGGAAGAGCAATGACTGAGAATGAATAGAAAACAGCAGTGGATTTTGCCCGATTTCTCCAGTGCGTTGCGCAATACGTGCGTATTCGTGAGAAAACATATTAGAAGACACTTCAAGAATAAAATTTAAGTTTGAAAAAGGAATAAATAAGTGTTAGATCAGAACAGTAATGGCTGCCATTTGACAGCCGTCCTCCAGTCCCACTACACAAACATCAAAACACAGGCTATGCAAAATATCTCGAGAGCTTTTAAATATGGTTTCTACTAAGTTAATACTTTACGTGTCTTCCAGAGAAAAGCAATATTTGCTGCCTTCGATGGCTAAAATCTAATACTCAGGTCAGGTTTCACAGCAGTGAAGAAGTAGCAGCCTCTTACGTACGCATGACTACCACCATAAAAGTTAAATATAAGTTAAAATCAATATCAAGAATTACACTTGGAAGCAAATGAAGCACTGGAAGCAAATTAAGTTTATAGAGTTCTAATTTAACGTTCACCACACAGTAAGCTCTGCAGAAAGTACATTAGGGCCCAGCCTGGAGGTGACAAAGATGTAGCTGATTTTAGTGAAGTCTATATTCAAGACAAATGGTCAAGACACTCTGGAGACTCAAAGATGAAGGGCCGGGCACTTGGCTACTACTCCTGCTGTTCAGATAGCTACAGAGATCCCCTAAAGGGAGATGGAAAGAGATAAAAGTTACCTCCATCTTTTTATACAACAACCATGGACATAATCTTTCAAACCCTGACCAGTAAAATCAATACGGCACAAAATTATTCACACGGTATTCATAAAAATGTTTTTCACAAAACTGCGGGAAACGTTTCTTGCCTGCTCCAGGTGGTTGCCTTCTAAGGAGTTCAGTCTCATGATCTACAACTTTGGGCCAGCGTCTGCCTCAGGGTCAAGCCTTCCCTGTCTTTCCAGACCTATTCCACTGAGGGGAAAACAAAATAGAGAAAGATAAAATTACTTTTTGTTCATTTTCCGTACCGAGATTGGAAACAGAGTATCTTGCCCAGAGGAATCGCTTTATGGGTAAGCTGGAAAAAGCCCATACAAAACTCACTAATCTTGTTTGAACTTACGGTGCCATGTGTGGCTACTTAGATGGTTTTGACTAGAAAGGTAGCATACATGAAATCAGAGTCCCCCCTAAAATTAAAAACCAAAAAAAGCCAAAACAAATCAAAAAAAACCCACCCACAGATGACAGCTGTAACTAGAATTTATGGTTACAAGAAGTTTAAGAAATTCAGTGTCCACCAGTTTTCTAGGAGAACGTAATTAGCATGCCATCAACATACTACGTATGTCAGAGTGAGCAATTCCATCCAACACGTTAGCATTTTAGCTTTCTGCGAGGTGCAGGGAAAATAAAGATAGGGTTGTTTTGATCTTTCTGCTGTTGAATTTCTACTGTCTGCCTTCATCATACTTTCTTTCTACAGAAGAGCTAACGAAAAGGAACAGAAACCCTACCCTGAATTGCATATGATTCTCCATTTATTTCTGGAGTTTAGGAACAAGCCATGGGATGAAATTTCTGTCACATTCAAGTACCAGGCTTTGAAGGGTTGTTTCAATTGAACGGAATGTCTTATGGTTTTTCCTGATTTGTTTTGTGCGTGTGTGTTCCGTTCTGATCCCACCCCCCCCCCAATACATATAATGAAAATATACGACTAGAGCACAATAATCTAAGGAGTGATTTTTATTCATTTTGGCATGTAATCTAAATATGTCATTTAACTGCCAAGGGAAAAAACCAACAAAACAATCACCTCTTACTGAAGTCTATGTTCAGTTCCACAGCTGTTACAGGCACATGCAAGGTGTTATCTCAGTGTGTGCGCACAAGGAATTTTAGTCATTTAAAAAACACACCGGCAGCGTGATTAAGTTGTTGCATTAAAAGCTCCAAAAGCCCTCCTGTTTCAAATTGTTAATAACGTACCAGGGATTTGAGGCAGTGTGAAAAGCAATACACAGAAAGTCAAACAGCCTGGATAATGGTGAAGAGGAAGCTAACACATAAATAAATTACTTGGGCAGGCAAAGAACAAATCCGCAGAGAGAGGTGGTAACATATTGTCAGAAGACAGCTTCAGGCAAAATAGGTGAAAAACACAAAGAAAAGACATGAAGCACAGAAAGGGAAACAAAATTGCAGAGGAGTAGCAAAAGCAAAGGCCTAATAGTTATTCTGACTAGGACAAGTTGACAGCATGCCAAAAAAATTAGAATCTAATCAGTCTGCGGGGCTGAAGACTGTTTGGAAGAAGGAGAATCAGATAAATGGAAT
>VYZM01018849.1:223304-245898 GCA_013398915.1 Dromas ardeola | reverse complement strand
GGGGTGGGAGGCAAAGGAACAAACTGATTTTGAAGGGAATATTATGTTCCTGACAAAAGTCTCTTGACACAGAAAGGGTGAGACAGACAATTTCTACGGGTACATGACAGCTGGGTCATAATCTCCTCCTTATGCACAGATAAGGTTGCCGCCGTTTTTAAGACAACCCATTGAAGATGCGGGACAGTGCTTGCCCATCTCCTGTAAGCATACTAAAAGATCCATGGATAGGAACATAAGCAGACCCAGGGAGCTCGGCAGGAATATGCAAATTATTTTATAAAATGTATGTCAACTTACTAAATGACAGTAGGTTGGAAAAGCATAAATATCAGCTGCACTGAATTTTAAGAATTTTTTTGCATCCCGATACATCACCACAGCTTTTCACAGTTTTTAATATTAAGTCCTCATAAAAGCATCAAGTGAAAATTCATTGTCGTTAATTAGCTTCAATAGATGTTTACCTTCAGCCCCGAATCCACTGCCCACTTCAAAATGACTTGGATTTCTTCTTGGAAAACCAGGATTAATATTTCAGAATAGCCAAAAAAATATGTTAATCATTTTGGATGAGTAATTGCAAAAGCAATTACTTTGAGATTTGCGTAACCTCTGAGGGGGAATACTATCATTAATGGTCAAGTCATGAGCCACAACTGGGAATACAGTTATCAGTTGTGACACAAAATAAGCCCAGAGTCACCTAAGACACTGGGACAGGACATCGTAGGAACAGCCTGCACTCAGGCTCTGAAGATCATGCTACTGTCTTTTGGGTGCTTAATTGTAAATCTAAATTTACGACTGACTTAGCTTTAATATACATTCTTCGTGACTATAAGAGTAACTAAGACATACATGCCCAGATTCTTTACTAAAATGTAGAACCACCTCCAAACTACAGAGGTTGCTTTGATCATGTCTGTTTTGACAAAATTAAATGATCAAAGCATTAAGACACATTAATTATTTTCTATGGTACGTATATTTTCTAGCATCTCAGATATCACTCTGTGGTAAAAATTAATTAAAAAAATGACATTTTAACAACAGAAAAACCAAACAACATTTTAACAACAGTAAGTAAAGCATCACGCTGCCGTAACCACGCAGCCCTGCAGTACGGGATCGCTGTAGCTGGAACCGAGCCATAAGCTTCGCACTGAGTTTGGGAGGCCTCAGGACTGAGCCTTGCCAGATCTGCTCTGTCTGAACTTCTCTTGACCTGCTGCAGCTTTGCTTTACTTGGTTGAGCTGCGACAGCGATTCCTCTCACTGAATGGGTGTCTATGGCTGGCTTATTTTACTTTTGTTTATCCTTGTGTGGCGCAGACATAGGTTTATATATGTAAAGACATAGCAGTAACAAGCAGTTAGTCTGCATAGCATGGGATACTTACAGCTCTAAGGCGATGAGGCTGTGCAAAAGACGACAGGTCTGGTAGGACTCCGGCAGCCTGGGGAGGTGGGGACGCAGGACGTGGCGCTGAGCAGTGCCGGCGTGGGAGGACAGACGTGGGGCGCAGGCGCAGAGACCTCACGCCCGTGAACAACTCATCCGTGGTCAGTTAAAGAAATGCAGACCTGAGCTAGACAACGCTGGTTTTAGGGGCAAGAAAGAGAACAAAGAACTAGTATCTAACAAAAGTACAAGGCAAAATACACAGTAAATCCAAACGTTACAGAGCTGCAGAGCAATGAAGAAAGAGGAAGGTGTAAAAGCACATTAGCAAACATTAAAACAACCCTGAGCGGGTCCTGGAGGGAGGAAAAAGGAACCATTGACATGAAGAACCTGGTATTCCTCCTTGTGAAGGACTCCAGATGCTGCCAGCTCGCCATGACACCCCCACTGCCAGCACCAGCACGAAACCTCTGGCCTTAGGGCCCCGAGGAGCTGGGGAAGGGGGAGCATAGCACCAGGAGAAGGGATTGAAACGTGCACATAGAAATCTTAACTGCGTTATTATTCTGTCTTTTTCTGGGCTAACAAGAATTAGATTCTGATGATTTCAATTATACTAACAATACATTCTTGGCTTTACTTACCACAAACAACATTTTGAATGTAACATTGCATCAGAGATGCAAATTTACAGTTACCTTTCTAATAATTAAGAATTATTTATTCCATATTGATTTATAGAGTTACATAAACTGCTGAACTTTCAAAGGATGACCCCGTGGCACCTGTCAACTGGTGCCACAAGTATGGAAAGCAGTTGGCCTTCTTGAGAAAGGTTCCGTTCACCAGATGTGTGATGTAGCTACCGTACTGAGGAGGAGACCTAAACCTGACCTGTTTTAGTTGAAACTTTCATAGATCTAACTATCCTTTCTGCTACCATTGGTGAACGTATCTCCCTGAAGTGACTCTTCCAGGAACACCTGAAGGTATACGCAAATCACAGAATCACCGAAGTTGGAAGGGACCTTTCAGATTGAGTCCAACTGTCAACCTAACTCTGACAAAAACCATCACTAAACCACATCTCTAAGCACTATGTCTACCCGTCTTTTAAATACCTCCAGGGATGGTGCCTCAACCACTTCCCTGGGCAGCCCATTCCAATGCTTAATAACCCTACCAGTGTAAAAATTTTTCCTAAGCATGCTTTTTTATTCTAAAGCTGTTGCTGAAGACTTACTCTAAGCTGTATACACAATTTATGTCTGAAAGTACAGAGTGGTTTGAACTAGAGTTAATGCTGGGGAGCCAATAGTCAGGAAAAAAAAAAATCCTCATTTTTCTTAGAAAGGAATCTTGGGGGGCGGGGGGGGCAGGGGGGCGAATTCTTATGGATCTTGCATGCATGTTTTAATTTCAAGCTCCAAGGTTGACTCAGTACACGTTATGTTGCTAAATCCCGTTGTGGTATATGTTAGCCTGTACTGTTTTCTGCATATCTGTTGTGCTTTACCTGGCCTCGTAGTAATAACTGTATTTGCTCTGCAGATCAATTTAGGATCCAGCACCCTAAAAAAAAAAAAATAATTTCTTTGAAGATTGGCTGCCCATGATCACTACTTGTTGCCTGGAATTACCGCCCTCTTTTTATAGGTTTGGAGATTTTTTCCTAAAATAACGTTATTTGAAATCCTGAAAAGGGTGTTTCAAAATCTGGAGTACGTTAGTTTGAAGATCATTGATCTTTTTGGGATTATTAGTCAGAAACCAATTTTAAAGGTCACTGTGTTTCTTCTTTCAACAATAATTTCTCAAAACAGGTTAGCCTGAAACAGTCCACAATCACAGCTGTAGTACTTGGGGCTAATTCTAAAGGAAAGAAGAGTTTCAGATACTTGTGAAAGCAAAAAAAGGCCACACTTAACCAGCGCTGCTTTACATGGGACCAATAACTGGTAAGAATATACACACCCTTTTCATTTTTATATCAGAGATTTGATTCAATCCAGTCTAGATTATTTTTCGTATTTACTTTTTAATTGATATCAGTGCTCCTCCCAAACCATAAATGTCTATCAGCAGGAGCACGGGAGAAGAGGTGAGCAAAGTAGGTATAATGGATTTGCCAGCGATGGCACCACCTTATACACCAAATATGGTTACTGCACAAATGCTGAATGGATCACCAGTTCCTTTAAATCTGCCAGCCTACTTTTTAAGGCTGACCTTTGATCATTTGTGGACATCTGTGCATTTGTATGGGAATTTTCCAGGGCCAAGTAGC
The DNA here is from genome assembly GCA_013398915.1 of Dromas ardeola. Lineage (NCBI taxonomy): Eukaryota > Metazoa > Chordata > Aves > Charadriiformes > Dromadidae > Dromas > Dromas ardeola. The sequence goes on along the minus strand of VYZM01018849.1, from coordinate 242,203 downwards.
CCACCTTCATCTACGGATTAGTACAAATTCTGAAAAGCACTGAAAACAAACCCTGACTATGCAGCTTTTCTCTTCTTCCTTTGTCTTTCCCTCTTTTCCCCCAGATATGCAATAACTTGGATTTTATCATTTCTTCATCTGTATCATGCTGTGATCAAAAGCAATTTAATGTAGTGCTGGTGTTTATACAAAAGGATATTTGAGGCCACTTTGATATCCTAGACAACATCTTCCTGTGCTTCCTCTTCCCAGTTGTAAATCGTTTAGTGCGGCAAATGGCAATTTAAATAAAAAAAAAATCCTAAAACCCCACACATATACAGACAGTAAGAGCAACATTTATCTTAGTGATTTTAGATGACAATACAGGAGATGTCTACACCTTTGCTGAGCTTGCCACCTGTGCGGTTAAGGGAGGGCTGTAGTCACTTTGCCGAGGTGATTCATCTGACCTACTTCAGGCACCTTCCTCGGGATAAGATGAATCACATTACGGAACCGCTTAGTTTTCCCTGTCTGCTCTAAGGGGGCCTCTGTAGACAGCTTAAATGGCAGGACGTGAATCCTAACTTTAAAATAAAAGGAAGGAACAACATTATTTATATATTACGTTAAAGAATAAGAAAATACAAACATACAAATTTGTTGCTAGTAGAGTGAAAATCATAGAATCATCGGGTTGGAAGGGACCTCTGGAGATCATCTAGTCCAACCCCCCTGCCAGAGCAGGGTCAGAAAAGATTATCGTGATAGCTTTCTACTGTAAATTATTGGAAAGCAATCTTTTTGAAACAATATCCTATCATTATTATTACTTATTAGAATATGTAGTTTCAATTTTGAGGTGTTTACCTGTCCTTATAAAATTCATTTAGTTCCTAGCATACATTTCAGATCCCATTTTCTTCAATAGTCCTGTCCTATATGTAACTGCGTGGCTATTTTCAGAATTATTTTCAGTGATTTTAAAAACAAAACGGTATTTTTTAAAAATACAGTGCTAGTGCCTCTTACCAGCTCCATACTACAACGGGAATTGTAGATCAAGATTTTCCTGCGCTGAACATCAATTCTGCTCAGCAGAAAGCAGAGCCTGTTCGAGACAGCCTTGTAACACTTTGGTTCTTTATCTGCCACCTCGGGATTACCATAATGCTTTGTAAAATGAATCTTGCATGACAAACCGTGGGGAAAGAAAGAGAAAAACCAGACTGTGTAACTGCAGGTATCAGAGCAGGTAGTTCCTGATACTTGGGGAATGCTTTTAAGGCAGTGAGACTTTCTGCCATTATTTTCTTCCACTTTTTGGGTGGCCAGGGCACAAGCCGAGGTTAACTGCATAGTTGAACTGCAGTGTTTATAGCAACACACAGGTACCCTGTGTTTAACAAGTGCACCGCAAAAAGAGAGACCGGGGCTCTCTGCAGGCAGATTCCTACATTTACCTTTGAATTCTCATTTTATTGAGTCATTTTTTCTTAATGGTCACTAACAGGATATTCATCTGATCCTAAATGCTGACCATAAGGTATGACTAGCAGCTCCAAGCATTTTAAAACTTAACAAAATATAATAAAATACTTGAAAAAAAAAAAAAGGAGAATAACTTGCAACCCTAAAATAAGCTCTTTTTTTTTTTTTTTTTTTAGCCATTAAAGTTGGTAGCCTAAGGTCCTCACCCATAAAATGGGGAGACCCTTCCTTACAGAAGAACTATGGTGACAAAAACCACGCGATGTCTTTGGAGCATTCTGACCCAAGTTGTGAGAGGAGGAACAAAAGAGAAGTGATGGTGACAATGAGTGCCAGCTCTGGGCAAGCTGAAGTCCTCCCAAGTAATGCCCAGAAAGCACTGCCAAAGCTCCACCACGGCATCCTGAACAGCTGCCCCAGGCCTGAAAGATGAAGGAAAGCTGGAATAAGCGTGTCCTGAGCCTTAGGTAACAGTGTCCCACTGGAGCTGCCCAGATGCTTAGAAATGCAGTAGAGCAGGATTGGGATGACTCATGAAGAAACACAAACTAGCGGGCAGCTGTGTATTCGGTTTCCTATAGTCCATTCAGCATTCTGAATGAGTTGAGGGTCAAGAGGTAAAAACAGGATGTTGCATTCACACCCCCACAATTAAGATGCATCGGGGGCTGATTTGGAATGTACTTTGCATAGCAGATTTTAGTTCTGATATTTCCTAGCAAGTCTGTGTTTGACTCTGTATTGCAATGCTCTTTTAGCAATATTTCTGCATGCAAAACATATCTACCTATCTGCACCCCAAAAATCTGTTCAGTTTTTTATAGAACAAAAATAAAAAAGTAACAGGTGCGTAGTCTGTGGAAGAATGACAAATTTTAGCAGCTTAGTGCAGTTTTTAATATCTGGCAACTGCCTAAGTTACAATAAAACACTGCAGTTCAATCCCACGTATATTTTACAAATAGATTATGAAGGAAATAGAAGAATGTTTTTCTATAGCTGAAATTCTCTCTATTTACCTCTTAATTATGGATGAGTCTTTGATTCATTTAAGTCATCCACGAACAACATACTGTCAAGTACTGGCCATCTGTTGAGAGCATTGCTACACGCATATTCGGGCTGGGGAAAAACCCTAATTCCTCAAGGTACATTACCCAAAAAAAAAAAAGCTAGAAGAGAAACTGAAGGCTGCTGCTTTAACATGGCTCCTTGCAAAACTGCCAGGCTGTGTAAAGCGAACGCAGGAAGATGTTACAGTTGGTTTACTGTGACAGAGCACTGGTATTTTCACCCCGTATGGTGGATCATCCCGGGATCACACTCCTGAGGATGCAGCGGGTTAGGATGCAGCATGCAGACCTGCTGCAGCAAAGAATCTGCTTTGACTAATGAGCAGAATAGCAAAAAGAAAACAAGAACTGGCAGTTCCTTGATACTAAGTGGTGTGACCTAAGCCCATAGCTGTCAAGGTTTTTGCACTGCCAGAAGGGAGATTTGGGGGGTTTGGAGCAAGAGAAACAACTATAATGATTCAGACTTAACCTCAGCAGTGCCCTGAACCATTATTTAATGATGACTCACCTTGGAGTATGCTAGTTAAATATTTTGATAAATGGAGGAAATGAAAGTTACTGGTCCCAACAGTCCCATTGTACATAAATAAAAGAAATAGTTGATAAAACAGTATGAAAAGGCAGGTAGGTAGCATATAATTATTCCCCAGGTGACAGGAAATAAAACGGGCAGCGTAAATCTACTAAAAGGTGTAATTATCTCCAGGTACCAGGCCCACACAAGACATTATCTAACATCTGCAAAAGCCATAGCACTGTTTATTTTCACCTGTTGCATCCATAGCAAACATTGCAGCAAATGACTAAAAGCAATGGGCAGTTACTGCCGGAGAATAAAATGCAAAGGAAAAACCAGAACTAACGGCTGAGATTTGTCTAAGGGCACTGAACAAGAGCCGATATGACATGTCAGACTCACTGGGCAAGGAGCTCAATTAAATATGCATGGTATTCTTCAGGAAATGTACTACATCTTCCATGCGCTCAAAGGTACAGTGAAAATATTCCGCTGGGTTGATGACAACCAACAAGTTACCCAGGGCCTTTCCCCAGCTGCCTCGCCGTCCTCCGTAGCTCTGCAGCGATGCTAATCATGACATCCTGCACAAACCCAATCATGTCCATCCAGTCTGGCACCTCTCCCATCTGCTCGGCAAGGCCGGGGCGGGGGACAGGGGGGTCGTATCCTGCAGACACCTTGCCTGGGAAATCAGGCAATGCGGCAATACCAAAAAGGTGAGGTGCGGAGCTGCAAAGGAGATGCCAGTCGAGGAAGCCAAAAGGCAAATTAGTTTTTGTGCTCTTTTTGTGTGAACGTGAAAATGGAGACATGATACTAAGTGACATCTATCAACGTCCACAGATGAGATAGGGCGTGTATCTCCTATCCAGGGAATAGCTGCGTTCAGCTGGTTGCGCCTATGAAATCAGGAGCACCTACATGTTCTGTAGGAAAAAGGAGCTTTCAGGAACAAATGTTAATAAATAGCCTAGAGAGTACTTCAAATGCTGAGAAAACAACGTTGATGAGTTTAAAAAAAAAAAGAGTTGTCATTTTTCCCCCATTAAAATAAAAGGATTTAATGAAAAGAGAATTTCACTCCAAGTTATATAAATTTCAGAACTGTGTTCAGACATTTGCATTTAATGTTTAGACTCTTGCTACAGATGTCAACTTCAGTATCTCCACCTAGCCTTCTTTCACTGCTCCTGAACACACAGGCATCTTTCTCTACTATCCTGCTGTGATTTAGAACGAAGTCTTGTAAAATAAGCTTGCAAAGCTTTTGATATTGCGAGGAGCTCGGGCCTGGCATAATACTGGGAGGGATTTTTATTTACTGTTACTGCACAGTGTATTGTATAAACAGACAGATGTATGCATTTAGGACTCTCCAAAAGAATGATCCTGTAAACTGTGGTCTCAGTCAAAAGGTGGATATTAGTCTACAAAGGGAATGTTATTTTCAGAATTCCAAACTTTAACACTTAAGTGTTACAAACTCTTAAACATGAAGGTTCTAAAGCATTAGTTACTACTCAGAAACTTAATTGCACTTAAGACCATCACCTTACAAAGCCAGTATATACCAGTATATATTAATACTGGTAATGGAGAAGTGGGTAAGTAATAAACCCACTACTGGTACTGTAAAACATACACCCAGCATGTTTATGTGACACCAATTAACGGCGTGTTTTTGAAGAATGCCAGCTTGACAAGTCATTGACAAGTACTGGAAACTTAAGTCTCAAGAATATATGAGACATGACAGAGGCAGCACAAGTTCTTCCACCCTTCCTTCCCAATACTCTTCAACACTGACTTACCATATTCCGTGGAAAAAATGCATTTGCTATGCCTGCTCCACCGTTGTTATCTGTGAGCGACCACCAGCAGGCCTGCTGGCTAGTGCCAATTTTGACAGTGGATTATGTCGTGAAATGACATTTGGGTTTTGTCCTTGCTCAATAGCAAACAGTGTTAAGGAAGTAGGTCACAAGACAAATTCCTAGTATAGGAAGGCGGCAGAGTTTTATGGGCAAACAGCTTTAATCTGTCCTTTTCTTTTAGGTTATGTTTGCTTACCAGGGGGAAATAACGGGGGAGGAAAAAGTTTACCTGCCTGAAAGGAAGGAGGCTTGTGTACAGAGTGGAAAAAGATTTGATTGCCTGAAAGAAAAAGTGCCTATTAGAAAGAAAAAAAAAAGATCGCCTGAGAGAGGAGTTTACCTGCTTGCTTCAAAGAGCCTGCCTGCTTCCAAAAAAAGAATTTACCTGCTAGGATTCAGCTCGCCGACTTTTCTGCCAGGTGCTGGAAAGCAAAACGCTGAAACAAGGTCTACACTCATTACTTCTGCTGCTATCACACAGTCAAGACAAGGCCATCAATTAATTTCTGCACAACAGCCTCTTTGGTTTTAAAGTCTACTGTGCTTTACTCGCCGCTTTCAAGGCAATCCTGGAAAGTGAAGGTGTTATGGGAAGTGCTAATCTTTTCATCTTTTTTGTATGGGTTTAAGAAGGGAACAGAGTCTAGAAGTTATTCATCACTTACAAGGCATAACATGAAATTTTCTTGTGCTTTTGAAGTGATTCCCCTGAATATAATTGACTAAAACTGATTAAAGCAACTGTTGAGTTGAAAGTCTTCCAACCAAGGTCTGAAAAATGCCTTCCTGTGACATGTTTAATATTTCTTTTTGTATGATCTCCTTATTAGGCTGTTCAACTCCGTATCCTGGGAAAATTACAATTTTTTTCAGGAAATTGGATTATATCTCCTCACCCTCTCTATAGGTGACACCATTTGCTTGGGGTTTTGTTTTTAGAACTGGACATTTCAGACATTTCATTTTTTAGAAAATATGTTTCTTCTGCAGCATGTCAGACTACTTAATTTTTTACACGTCTTGATTTTCAGTGCCCAACCATGCGAAGTTTTAAATCAATTCGTTATCAAGAAGCCAAGTATAAAATCGCATTTTTGGTCCAAGGAAAACACATAGGACATTTTTAAATACTGTCTTTCTCCCGCTAAAGCATGTAGTTTTTCCTCATATATGAGTATTTCACAGGATCACAGAATGGTTGGAAGGGACCTCTGGAAGTCATCTTGTCCAAGCCCCCTGCTCAAGCAGAGTGACGCAGAGCAGGCCGCCCAGGTCCATCTCCAGATGGCTTTTGAATATCTCCAGCAATGGAGACTCCACAGCTTCTCTGGGCAACCTGTGCCAGCGTTCAGTCACCTATCAGTACTCAGTACACATCCGTACATAGGTACACACATCTATTTTATAGATATTTTTTATCTATAGGTAGCTATTTTATCTAATTATTTATGAGAAAACATGTGCTTTGTGTGTCTATGCGTTTGCACATACAATATATAATTTTTTCCTGCCCCCTCATTAAAAAAAACCCAAACAAACAGAGCACCGCAAGGCACCTTACACTGCACCCTGAACCTAGCAGTGTTTCTATAGCATAGTTTCTATCCTTACTAATCTTTAACAAATCCTTCTTGGAAAAAGAAAAAGCAAGCGCAAATGAATGCCTATTTTGCATTCACATATTCGGTATACTGGTGCAGCTGATTTCATTCACCTTTGGCTAGTCCGGGGGCACTTGGTAAGGGGGGCACAGTCCTAGAAACTCAGGTGCGCTCACCATAAAGCCAGAATAAACAGGCATTAACACACGAGCTTATTTTCTACCCCAAGAAGAGTCAAAATCAGAATGCTTTCTCAACAAAAGTGCATTCGTGTTCTGCAGTTAATGTTCCCTCTGTCTAATTTTAATTTTAAAGCAAGAATAAACCGGTTATAGTAACACACTGCGAATGCCATCTGATTAATATGCTTGCTCCATCTTTAGAAGGGGCAAGCGGAGCCCCTTTTCCTGAGCCCTCCCGGGGCCCAGCCAGAGGACTCCTCAGAGCCGCGCTGCTGAAGGGCTACACTGGAAACCAGATTGTACAAGAGGTGGCAATGTGAGTTTTAGAATCAATTTTAAAGCCTTCAAAAAAGTATAAGCCTGTGGAATACTTGCTACTTTATTATATTTATCTATATACTTTTAGACACTACGTTATCTATTCATAGTTCAGCAGGTATGCCGTGCTCATCAGTTTCCAAATTATTTGCTGGCTTCCTGGCACACCTCTTAGTTATTTTTATCTGATATTTCAAATAAATTACAAAATGCCTTGAATTGCATGATTAGTCCATTATGTATTCTGTTTATTACAATTATATGAACTTTTGATTAACCTCCATAAGTTTCATGAATAAATTACCTGGATCAGGGGAAACTGCCAGTTAGTGTTACAATGTTCCAGTGGGGAGTTTCCAAGAGATTAATCTGCCTTTTTTAGAGGCAGCTTTTTTCATCCCAGCTTCCTTTAAAAGGAATACACGCTGCCGCTGCTCAGTTGTGATGAAGAACATGTGAATATATTTGCAACCCACTCAAAGTGAGTGGGTGCAAAATTTACTCACAGAATCACATCTTGGGAAGATGATTTGTGCCCTTTTAAATATTGATGGCACAGTCACTCTAACACGATGAGGATAAATTGTGCTAATCATAGCGATTTCCCAAGCCGTGCTATATTACAATCCAGAGACTGTAGTTTCTTTCCTGTACCTTCTGTGAGCAGTGTTGAACGACTTCTTGTTGAGAAATCTCAAAAACTTTTCTGCCATCCACAATACAATTACCAGGAAGAAGACTCTTAAGAGTACATGGTTGCCAAAGACCTAGCTCTGCTTTTGCCCACAGCTCCTCCCCACTCACACGTACACATTTCCCAGAGGTCTGTTTCTTGCGTGGCAAGTTTCATTTAGGCAGATGGACTGTCACCGCCACTTTCATAAAGTCATTAAGAAAACAGAAGAAAAAAAATGGTGGGGATCTAGCCTTTGGGTAGAGGGGAAGGTATTTACTGGAATCAGTAGCAAGTGGAAGACCAAGACAGCAACTTCCCTGCTGAATTCACCACACTTAACATCCGCTATGTGTTGCAGTATCGGGAAGAGAGAAGCGGGAGAGCTTTCTACTGGTCTGTTGAGAACAAGTAATAAACCTTCAGAGATAACCTGTTGGTAAAAGAAACCTTAGTGGCACAGAGAAATAGACAGAGAAAGGAAGGACACTGGAGAAGGGTGCTGGTGGGCCTTTGATTAACTGCACAGGAGAAGACCTCTGAATATAGGAGAAAGTCACGAAATCAAAGTATTAATCATGATGACATAGGGTCTATCTGCAAGAGATGAGAAGTGCAGAGATGTCCGCAGGAGCATCTCATTGCTGCCCTGGTCCAGCTAGCGTTCAACAGCATCAGGGTGATGAAAGAGCTCAAAACAAGAAAGCTTGTGCCGCAGATCAGCATGAGGCGCTCGGGAAGGCAAAAGGAGGTTCGGGAGACTCTGGGGGAGCACCGGTGAGACAGAAGGGGTGCTGGATGAGCCATCGGAGCCCACTGGGTGGGGACCGCTGGCCTGGCTGCAGTGGAGTGAGGCTGTTCCAAATGGATGTTGCTATAACCTATATAGGATATTTTGTCCTTGCATTAGCTGACCTTTAAACTGATCTTAGAAGACAGAATTTGTGAAGTATTTCTTAAATAGCCAAATACACAAGGTCCTGTCAGGTCAGAACAGTCCATGGGTTCAGTTCAATTTTGATGGAAAACTACTGGGAATGATCATCTAATGAGCCTGGGCTATAAATATTATTATTAACATACTGATTATATCTTTTCGTATGCTGCGTTTTCGTAGGAGATAGACAGAGATGGTGCCAACTGCTCTCAATAGCTGGCAGAAACAGTGCGCTGGATGAAAACCAGCTGGTTGCAGCTCAGACTGGAAGATAGATGGCATTCAGGAGAAGTATTTTAAGAACAAAATATTGCATCGAACTATTCCCGAGACGTTTTTACATTAGACTCAAATTTCAGTGGGATTCACAGATCTATTTGGGGTCAGCTTTCCAGAGAAAAAGGTAACACTGCAGACCATACATGTTTTCTCTTGGGGATGACTATACTCAGAATAATTGTGTTTCTTTTTCTGTGATCTGTAATCACAGGAGTCCCAAGCTGTCTATAATAGAGGAAAACGTGCCAGGGCCAAGCACCACAATGACATTACTCTTCTCAGTGGGTACCAGGGTGCAAGATGACTGAAGGCAAGTGAGAGCCAGGAGACTCAAAATGATAATAAAAGAGCAGGGACCAAAATTGGAAGCATTATTCTAATGATCAACAATATATCAGTCCATCAGATGCCAGAAAGCAAACAAAAGAGATAAGGACATGAAAAATCTTTTGGTTATCATGAGAATAACATTTACTTGTTAAAGTAAATCCTGAGGACAGATGGTAAGGTTGTAAAAGACGTCTTTTCTATAAGCCAAAGTCAGGAGCATTAGAAGTGTAAAGAGGCATGAATTTAAGTAAGAGAGCTACTTATTATAAAAACTAACAACGCATGCAGTTGGAGTTCATTGGTATTTCTTTAGAGCAACCTTAGCAAATAATGTAAGAAATACATAGGTACTACCAGCGTTCTGGTGTAATTTCCTTCTGTTTCCCAGAAACAATAAAATAATATACAGGAGTTCTTTCGCTTTCCTCAGCACAGTGACATTTCACAAAAGGTAAAGCAACGCTGCACCTACTGACTTCCCTTGTCTATTTACAGAAGGAAATGTCATCAAGCATTCAAAATGTCACTACCTGCTGGGATGACGTCACGGAAATGTTCCTTCCCCTTCAGATGCTGATGTTTGGAGCAATAAACCGTAATCTGCTTAAGGAGATCGTGGTTTGGTAGGCAAACAGCACTGGGCTTAATACCTACAAAATGAATTGCGGAGCAAATACATTTGCCAGGACTGAAGAGATTTTCCAAGGAGCACAAGGAAATGTTCACTAACATTGTCTGCCTCTTAAGCCAATTATTGCTGCAATACAGACAAAGAGGTGCTGTGTCTGCTACTTAAGCCATCTTGTTACAGTCCTTTAAAAGTGTCATGTACACAGAGAAGCATATTTGTAATCTTTATACTAAGTACACTTCACCTTAATTGCATCACCTCATGAAATTATATAAACAAGACTTTCGTGTTTGCGCTAGAGATTTTCTCAAGCCATAGAACTGGGAGTTGCTTATGAATTTCATAGGGTAGAGTTAGCGGGTTTAGGATCCACAGGTTTTGTTTATTTACCATTTGCTGCAAAAGAGACACAATTCACAAAATTTGAGATTCCTTTCTGTCATTAAATTTCTCCTGGATTCACATCCTGCTATTTATTTCTTGCCTCTACTCAGACTTTTTCCTGATTCCTAATAAAACATAGATCTTAAAACTAAGTAGTTCGCAGAAAGAAACAATTTGATACGTACTGACTACTTACTTTCTTCTTTATCAAATATTAAAAAAAAAACATATATGGCAAAAAAAGGTCCTTAAACAAAAAATAACATTATTTTCCTTCTCCATTTCAGTTTATCCAAGAGACACACATGAATTCTTGTAGCCTAAGGACTTGCACACATACGCGTAAAACTCAAAGTGAATCCTAAACTGAATCTATAGTGAGATGTCAAAAAAATCCAGTTATAGGGGTTTTTTTAGTTTGATTGTTGGGGGTTTTTTTAAACAATTCTTCAATTCCTGACTAAATTATAATTAAAAATTAAATGAATAAATATAGCACAAGGGTTGTCCTCCTAATCATTCTAACCTGCTATTGCTGATCTTACCACCATCATTGTCCCTGCTTACTGCAGGGGGGTTGGACTAGATGACCTTTAAAGGTCCCTTCCAACCAAACACGTTCTATGATTCTATGATCGTGGCAGAAAGCCTCAGAGGCCTCTTGAATACTGAGGACCTACTATGCAAAACCACATGACAGATACCAGTTCGAGATTCTTAACCCCCCCCCCAAATAAAATATGCACTGAGTTTCTCAGTCCTACTACCAAGCAGTTTGGGGTATCTTTAAAGCAAATTCTCTGTTACTGGTTTCCATTAGGTTGCAAAAGAAAAAAGGTGACAGTGAAGGACAGTTAATTTCTGCTCAGATTTAAGCTGAGCATCTGGACACTTACCCAAGGTCATTCAGTAAGTCAGTGGCAGGACTGACTGCAGACTTTCCTCCATCTTCTGTGCTTTCAATATCAGAGACGGTTCCTTGACTTTCTCAGATTTCCATAGAGATTTCCAGAGCAGCAAGATTCACTAGAGTTCAGATGAGTTGAGAGCCAGCGCACAGTTTATCTGAATCTCCTACGTTTCTGAAGATTTCCTATCACAGGATTACAGATTTATTTTTAGTAGCCGTCCAACTTCTAATATGAGTCATAAACGTCAAGTCAAACTAAGTTTATAAAGTTATCAGATAAAGCACAGATTCTCAGACTTTTAAATGATTCCATTAGCACCAATGAGTAGGATGCATTTTGCGGAGATACGGTTATACACAATTTAAAATTCATCTGAATATTCCAAAGTTAAATGAAAGAGCTGTTCCCTGGAGATTAACTGAGGAACCACACTCCTATTACTTGCTTCAGCTATATCTTTACCATTTTTTTTTTTTTTGAACATTTTTGCCTCTCATGCTATTTATAGTGAGCACTTATTAGTGTCCCAGCTCAAATTAATATGAGGATGCAAGTGCCCTGGTCCGAGTAATACTTCCCACTTTATCAGCTGAAAGAGCATTCTATTTGTAGTATTAAAATAGTAAGACTGCGTCTGCATAGTGTAAACAGCAGAGGTTCACTTACAGTGTGGAAAATTAAGAAAAAAAGCAAAGAAGAAATCAAAGTAAAGCCAAACCCACCACTCTCAAAACCTTCCTATAATAGGATTTAAGATTATTCAAACTATTATAATGGTCTTTTCAATGACTTCCATGCAACTGAAATACTTTCTATTACAGCAAACACAATATATATGAGCTATCTTCTTGCAAAAATTAATTAATTAAAAAAAGGTTAAATATTGAAAGAGATCCACATGTTAATGTCAATTTTCAGACTACAAATAAACAAACTGGGGATTTTGTACATATGAAGGATTTATTATTGTACTAGCTTTCAGGTTAGTTTTTCTTAAGGAAGAGTTCAAGAAAACTGAACAAAGTATATCTTCTAGCTTTCAAATATTTATTGCTTAGTTTAGAAAGTCTATATTTATCTATCTTGAACCAAACTGGTTAGGAAAAAAGTGAATTATTACCACTTGCCCAGTTCCAGTTAAAAAGCTTTCAAAGCCAAACCAGAGACACATCCTCTGAAAGTTTCCAAATCATTCAGTGTAAAATAAAGTACTGTTGACCTTAGTAATTAAGAAAATTGTTACAGCCATGTCTGTCTCATGGTACCTGGGAAAAGTTTGCTCTGGTTGTCACAACCTGGATGAACCCCAGTTTCCCTCAGGAAAAGATCCAAGCACACAACCCTCTGTCCCACCATTTCCATAAAGAGTTGCTCAAAAACTTACCGCATCCTCCAGTCTGAGCAGTTAGCAGCCCAGATACACAGGCTGTATTGGGAGGTCATCTGTCCTGAAATACAGCCCTAATCAGAAAGAACTGAGAATACATAATTAAAAATTCATAGTATTAAATAAATACTTCTGTTTCGGCTACCTTATTTTCTCCTGGATAATTGCTTTTAGATTTGCTTATAATTTGACGTTACTGAATGAACATTTGATAAAAAAACATTTAGCTTTCCACTGCAACTACTGAAAGAAATCAGCTGGGTGGAAACAACCGAGCTGTAACCGATTCTCAGTCACTCTCTCTGGTAGGACACAACAGTACGTGGGCTATCTGAGAGAAGGAATGATATTCTGGAAGCACTGCCTCGCAAATCGTACTTATTTAGAATACACAACTTAGCAAATAGATGGTTTAAATCTCCTGGATTGACACCCTCTTCAGGTGCAGAGGTCTCCCATGTGCAATTAGCTCGACTTAGTGTTTCGCGGTGCGTTGTGGTTTCTTATGCAGGATGCTCTGGTTTTGGTTCTTCCCTGAAAGACAAACCCCAAGCAGGATGTGCAATTTTTCAGCCACCAAAACACTGCCTTTAAAGAGCTCTGACATCCTGCTTTTGCCTTGGCTTTCTCCCCCGTAGCTACTTTATCACGCTGACTAGGCTGTACATGAAGCGCCTGAGGGACGGCAGCGAAGTTACAAAACAAACACACGGGCTCCACATCCACTCGCACCCTGCCTGCGAGAGCGCGGCACGGCTCGGGGAAGCCTTTAAAAGCACTCAAAGAGTAACTGCTTTTTATCTCCACGCTCTTGTTTTTCCTTTTTGGGACCGGGGAAGAACCACCCACATATACCCTGTGATACTAAGTTCCACAAGTGTGAACCAAGCAAGAATTACAACATTTTCAAGATCCTCCAAAGGGAAGGATCTATGACAAAAATTAACCCTCCAGGCACAGATTTAAGAAATTGCTGCCCTTTAGCTCCTCCCTAATAATCCTCCCTCCTCTAATAATCTTAACGCTCATTACAAATGGTAGTAAGCCATGCCTCATCATAGATAGGAATAGTAATAATATTCTCCTGGTCTTAAAAATGGTAGAAATGAACAGTGTAGCCAGCAGTCTGATTGTCATAGCGTGACTGTTCATTCATTCGTGTAGTTCGTGGGCATAATTACAACTGTGTGTTTCTGTTGGCCTGTTATATGCATAAATAGCTATTTGCATCTGCAAATACCTCATCTACATGTATGGTCACTGTTATGCCTACGTGCATAAATTCAGTATGCAATTGCACACATTGTAATGTTCATATATTTACAAGAAAAACACATCCGTGAGCGAAGCCATACATCCTGCTACGTCAACTCTGTGGCAGAACTGGGAATACAACACGAATTGTCAAGACTCCCAAAGCCTGCCATTTAATCACAGAGCCTCACACACCGGGAGAGGAACGAGAGGCCCAAGCGAGATGAAGGAAACAGCCCAGTCTCATCAGCTCAGTAAGGATAACCGTGATCCACCTCAGACTCCTTTTTGACTTCATTAAATTGTAGCGGTTAAGGGACAAGCTCTGTTGTTCCAGAGAACAGATCACCCTAAGTATTGATGTCTGGTGAAATAATCCTGTGTGTCTAGTGGAGTAGCGGAGATTCAGCATCAATCTTTGCAAAGATTGGCCAACATGCCCCCTTTTTTATTCAGTTTTCTAATCTGCAATCAATTAAATTGGAGGATTTTAAGTTACTTAGCACCTTCCAAACGCTTCTCCTCCCCGGCTACTGAGATTTGTACTTCAGGCTTCTAGGAAACATACAATAAGCCACAAATGATATTTGTGTTAAAGAAAACAACTGTTTTAATTTCTTGAGCTATCTAAAGTAACAATTCCTGTAAAGCCGTAACAGAAAGTGCACAGCTACAGGGTAAAAGGAAGTAGCAAAGTGAGAAAAAGCAGGAGCCTGTTTGGAGAAACAGGATTGTGTTTACTGAGGACTACCAGCCTGTGAACTCATGTTAAATCGAATCTGAAATAACCGCAGACAGAAAGAAAAAAAAAAAAAAAAAAGATGGAGGGTGAAGGAAGAAAACACAACAATTCTGTTTTCTCTAGGACATCAGGAGGCACACGTGAAAGCAGAAGGGCAGCAGAATCCACAAGTCTTTGGAAAAAGCCTGGACTGGGAGCTATAAAAATCCCTAACTCAGCTCTTAGTTCAGAAAAGAGTTTTCTTCTTGTGGTACTCTTGGCAAGTCACAGTGCGACTGAAACAGTGCTTTGGCGTTGAGAGCAGGACTTAATGGCTGGAGCTGAAGTCCAAACTTGCAACATAAAACCTTCCTCTTTAATAAATACACTTCAATATATAGATTCCTAAACTGAGTAGGTACCTCTTTTTTTCATATCAAATTCATAACTATTGTCCTATTTACCAAGAATATGACAAGTTACTTCAATATAAAGCTAGTAATCACATGCATCACAGATTAAGCTTTCTTGAAATGAAGGTCCTCAAGTGGTGGATGTTTAAGTATTGGGTTCTACACAAGAGACAGCAGATACAACACCAGCACCCTCTCAAAGACGACCTCTGATCTCTTTTTTTCCAGTTTAGTAGGAGTTAGAAGTAGTGGATGGTCTCGCTGGGCTGAAAACAGAGGTTCTCCTCCCTTGGTGCAGTATTCCTGGACCAAAAGGAGAATAGCAAAAAAAGAAACATAACCAGAGGTAACGCTGGGTTATTCGGATAGAAAGGGAAGTTCTTAAATTCTGCCTCTTCCTTCCCAGAGTGGTTTTATGTTTTTACATTGAACTGTCATTGGAAAAAGAAAGGAAATAATCCAGAGTGCAGGGACCAGAACTCAAGACTTATTTCCCCTCTCCGGAGGTGGAAAAAAAAAAAAAAAGGGGGCATATTACTGGTCCAAGGCCTTTGTTGCTGAGTGCAGCAGCACTTTGTTATTCAGTTAAAACCCACGGCAGCCTTTGCTGCACCAGGCAGGTTACAGAATACACCTGCAAACAGCGCTGCTGTCACCGATGGTTACGATTACCCACTAGAAATGGGTCATTTTTAATACCTGGAACAGATAGCAGGTATGTCAGTACCTGTACATCTCAAGAGTGTATGTGTTTCATGTCCTCTTACCCCCCACGGCAATCTTTCCTGCTTTTTGCCATTGCTGTCATTTACTATGAACTGGTGGGATCCGGCAGCTTTATTCTGCTTTAAATAAATTCCAGCTGCCAAAACACTATTCCAGGTTGAATTTTGATTGCATTGTTGCCCACAAGAACCTGCTTATTCCTCTCTTTCATGTATTATCTCTCTATGAAGCATCCTTTCCGACAGCAGTTAGGGACACTAACATCGGCCCTTGCCCATTCCCTAGATGACCTATATCAAACAAATCAGACACCCTTTTGTCTGAGCACACGAGCAAGTAGGTGACCCCATTTGAAAATATTCATTAAATGGTTTCATCCTTTTTTTGTATTACTTTAAAGTCATTAACATATTGGGTCAAATGATGATCTCAATTACAGAGGAGTAAATCTGAGGTAATTACACAGGCACAGAATATGATCAAAATCTGGTGCAAAATAATTAGAACATTCGAGTCGCTCTTGGTGAAACTTCATTAGTGGAATAATATAAATTAATAAAGACCACCAAAATGGATGATGTCAGAAGATTCACTGAAAATGAAGTCTCAGGTTGCACTGTTCACAGGAAACATATCAAGCAAAGCAGACAAACGAAGCCCCGAGGTCCTGATAATCAGTGTTAGAGCTACTTATGATCTTCACCCTTTTGGTGGGAACACGACTAATCCATTTGATAAACCGAGTATCAATGACCTTCGTTAAAAATTCATTGAAACCTCACTGAGTAAATGATAACTATTAAGCTTAAATTATGTGGACATATAATTATCCAGACTGGATTTCTGCATACCTATTTACAGGGGCACAACCTGTCTCCCCCAGCTTCCCCCCCCACCACACACACACACACTCAGATTAGCAAGTGTTTACTCTAAATGTGATTACGGACACAAATACATTAAACAAACTTTTCACTGTTGGAAAAAATCAATACGCTATGAGATAGGAAAAATCAGAATTAAAATTGCGCATAGACATATTCCCCGCTCTACTAACCCACGCCTGTGGTTTCAGGTTCAGGCTTCCCGGGGGCTCCTCCTAGAGGCACCCTCTCCTGCACACAGAGGATGGCTGGCACGCACACAGAGAAGCTCTCCCGTTTTCTTGCTTTCTAGTCAGTATCGTTTGTGATACCCCGCATTACTACGGATAGGAGAATAGTAAAATTAAATCCAGATTTCTGTAGTAATTTGACTGCTTCATCAACATTAACCTGTGCACTTATTCCAGTAACTTTTATTAATGCTATGAGGGAGCTGGAATTTCTGTCCTATAGGAAGTTTCTGTATCTGGAAAAATATTTTTTTATCGACCAGGTGTCTTCATTAAACCAACTGGCATCCACGTAACAACTCAGACACCAACTTTAATCACTACAATCACTTTAAAAACAAGGAGCCGCTAGGCAAAGGCATTAAGGCAAAAAAATATTAATTCATGGAATAACAGAATAGTTTGGGTCGTAAGCAGTGGTCTCCTGGACACCAGCTGCAGTAGTGAAAGCTCAGCACTCCTCCCACACAGGTATCGGGTGTTAAGGCAAAGAAAAAACCTTTGTGTGTGTGTCTGGCTTAGCGTTTCCCAGGGAATCTGCGAAAGATGAAACGACGGCATCTAATTTCCCCAGCTGTTCTTGACAACACAGTAACAACAGAATAATTCAACTTTTTAAGGCAAAACAAATAACAGAAATATAGTTCATTGTTAACAGAAATGACTGCCGTTCCTTATTAAGGTTAAAAAAAAAATAAGTCCTTTTCAGGTCTACCCTTTCTTTCCCTACCTCCTCAGCTTGTTCCCAACCCGAAATGAAAATAAGCTTATTCAACTCATGAAGAATACATCCCCAATGTTTTTAAAGGTGGTCTTTTTCAGCCCTCAAAATGGTTTAAAACAAATGTTCAAACAACATGCACCTCGAAAACACCTGGTCAGCCAGTTGGATGTTTGAAATGACAATTTTTTTTTTTGTCTTATGATCATCATAAAACTTTTCAAGAGTGACCTCATGTACTTTAATCACCTATGAACTGCATTTTTTGCAAAGCATCTCTGCATTTCCTAACTTGCTGGTTTGACTGAGCAAATCTCGGTAATTTTTCAGCATGCAGCCAAAATGATTAAAATGTTGATAACTTATAAATGACTTAAAACAAGACCTACTATGGAAATGATCACCAGTAGCGATCAGTACTGGTCTTTATTGCTGTTGGTCTAAACTACTATAAAGCCAACCTCCACATAGTGTTTTTTACTGTATTAAGTGAAGTGTACCAGTTAAGTACAAGCATTCTCCCCCAGCCCGAATTAGAACAATGAGTAACTGGAATTTCAGCATGAACTTTAAGACTTTATTATGGTTAAAAGACAAGATGTGACCTTTCACTTGCATAGAAGAATCATAGAATGTGTTGGGTTGGAAGGGACATTTAAAGGTCATCTAGTCCAACCCCCCTGCAGTAAGCAGGGACATCTTCAACTAGACCAGGTTGCTCAGAGCCTCATCAAGCCTGGCCTTGAATGTCTCCAGGGATGGGGCATCCACCACCTCTCTCGGCAACCTGTTCCAGTGCCTCACCACCCTCACAGTAAAGAACTTCTTCCTAATGTTTAATCTAAACCTGACCTGCTCTAGTTTAAAACCATTGCCCCTGCGCTCCTATCACTACATGCCCTTGCAAACAGCCCCTCCCCATCTCTCCTGTAGGCCCCCTTCAGGTACTGGAAGGGGCTATAAGGTCTCCCCCGAGCCTTCTCTTCTCCAGGCTGAACAACCCCAACTCGCTCAGCCTGTCCTCATAGCAGAGGTGCTCCAGCCCTCTGATCAACTCTAGTTCTTTGATTAGCACTGCCAATTCTTCGGCGTGGTTTTCCATCAAGCAGATATTGATGATTCTGATAAAAAAAAAATTAAGTAAAAGGGGTAAAAAAAGAATTATGCAGAATGCTCACAGTATTGCATCAATCAATGCCAGAGTTTTCTGCTCAGAGACACACCAGACAACCCTTACCCTCATTTTGACTTTACACTGCACTTTTTTTTCATATTTATGTAAATCACTACCCAAAACCAATTTGTCGTCTTTCCGGAACAAACCCATCATGAACCTACAACAGAAATGCATTTTCAGGTTGTTTTTGTTTTTTT
>VYZM01018849.1:198910-223272 GCA_013398915.1 Dromas ardeola | reverse complement strand
TTTTTAAAAAAAAAGTATTAAGGCTGTAAAGAGTGCTCTGCTTTATGCAACTATCTGCCCTTCAAAGCTAATACACATCGAGGCAAGTAATAGAGTTCTGAGGGGGGAAAGTAATACAGCCCTAAGCAAGGATATTGTTGAACTTGATTTTTGCCTGAAGTAGTGGGTGGCAAGGTAATTTTGTTGGTGTTCCCCATCTTCTCATAAGCCTGCGGTGGCACGTTTTTCTCACCTATCACAGTAAAAGCCTAACTCTAATGTAAGGAATTTTAGATTTTTTTTTTTTTAAAATCATGTCTTTGGAGCATATGGCAGAATTGCTTTGTAACAAATTGTTTACTTTTCCTTTTGAATCAGAAAAAAAAAGTGGAGGAAAAGGAACACCAACAACCTCTGTCAGAAAGTTTGCTATGAACACTGAATTTGGTTCATCAAAAATACAACCTCTTTTTTCTTCCTTCAGAAAATGCGTTTACCACTCTACATGAGACCGCTGAACATAACTGCTTCTTTACTTCTAATCCTGAAATTTAGAGTATGTTAAGTTACGGTTGGAAATGACAAGACCTGGTTCTTTTGGGAAACGGCTTGAGATAGAAGGAAGGACAGGCAGACTGCAGAATGAGGCTTTATACAGAAGTCTGTCATACTCAAGGTATCCCAAAGTGCTTTCAGAAAGACATTGCTACATTAATCATGTAAATCCAGAGAACCTTTCAGAGATGGCAACATGAGGTCAGCAACCGCTCACAATTTAGTTCAAAGTGCAAAAAGGTTTACATAAGTTGCTAAAACCTATGGATGGTATGGTATAAAAATTCTGATTTTGATTTGCTTTTAAGAAACCTCCTTCTCTCCAAGCCTCCAACCCAACAGTTTTTCCTCAAGAAGTCACTAACTTCAGATCATTTCAAATAATTTTGCAGGGAGAAAGCCTAGACTCAGAATGGCATCTGAAGCGTCAAACTTCCAGCCCCAGCTCCATTGCCTGTGGCCTTCAACCTGAACAACGTCATCACGGTTTATCAACACAATACATCGGCTACATAAGAACAGATTCCTGGGTTTCGTGTTAGTGTTTCTTGTTTTAATGTTATCTACACCCTGGAAACATATTGCAAAATAAATTTACACTAAGTGCCTTTTTTTTGTTGTTTGTTTTAAGAAAAATTAAATGAGAGCAACACTAATTCACACATATCTATTGTTTGCAATTAACATGCATAAAAGATGATTGTAACGCTAGTTATGCTACTTTATGCACATTAAGTGAAATGCCCCATAATCCCAAGAACATTCGGGTTTTTTTTTCTTTTAATGGTTTTACTCAAATAGCTGACAAATACATAAACAACTAAATGCATCTGGAAGTGCCGAGCATTCTGAAAACCTGTTCTGATAATATCAAAAAAGATGAACGCATTCTTCAGCAGAAGGACCTAGTTTCGAATGACCAGATGAGGTAAGCGCTGTTTGCTGCGGGTTTCAGACAGCTCAGAATTAACACTTTGCACAAATACGGGGATGATCCCCCACCTCTCAGTGGCAAACCAATTCCTGGCGGGAATTCATGACGCTTGTTCCACTGATTTCCCACTTCTGGAGAGAGGGAGGGAAAACCAAAACACTCTAGCAGCAAGTACCTTTCTTGGAAAAAAGTTGACACAGGTGAAAATCCAGCTCTATAAAGCCCTTCGGTAACTTTCATTTCTTAAACAACAAATCTGGGCAACTAATTCTGACAGCACTTTGAAGAAACCCCGTAATTTCTTTTATGTTTGTGTCTCCTACTAAGTTAATAAAGACCATGGAATTCAATATGCAGCAATGACTCCAACATCTAAAGAGTAATACTGTCAAGATAGTCAAAACATGTTAAAAAAAAAGAACAAAACCCAAAATTTCTGTAAAGAAGAAGAAATGTTTTCCATTTTTTGTATAAGCGAAGAAGAAAAAGAAAAATCTGTTGTAAACCATCCTCACCTTGCGTCTGGTTTCCCCAAACCCGGGAAGACACCATTCCTACTGACAAGGCTGGGAGGGAGCCGGCCTTTATCCATCCTGAGGAAGCTCTACCGCCGTGCAAGAGAGAAATGCAACATTCATAGGGCTAGAGATTGAGAGTGGGAGATACATCAGCCTCCAGATTTAGATCACTTTCTTAAAAAACTAAGGATGAAAGCTTGAGTTTCCTCAGGTAGACATTGTCCAGGGTTTTCTTCTTTCTGAATTAGACTAACTAGGAATCACTTTTTACAAAAAAATGGGCCAAAGCACCTCTAAAGGGCATGGAATTTGTGTCGTTTCCTCCAAAAAGGCACTTGAAGTTCTCTTAGACGTTTCCA
This sequence comes from Dromas ardeola, assembly GCA_013398915.1. Taxonomy (NCBI): domain Eukaryota; kingdom Metazoa; phylum Chordata; class Aves; order Charadriiformes; family Dromadidae; genus Dromas; species Dromas ardeola. The sequence continues at coordinate 220,927 of VYZM01018849.1, read as the reverse complement.
TTCTCTCAATGTGTGAGAAACCTTATTTTCCTTTTAAATTCCAGCCCAAGTAAATTGAGAGACCTACGAAAGTCTCAATTTTTGTTCCAAGTAGCAAGCAGAGCAGGGCAGCTTATGAATCTATGCATACGTGTACATGTGCACGTACACATTATTAGTATCACAGAAAACAAACTGCAAAGAACCAAAGGCGGGTTAACTGGCACACACGTGACTGCATACAATCTTTAGACTTCAAATGTAAACACACAACCTAGCAATACACTGCAGTTCCTTAAAAATCAATTTTTCCTATTTCCGTAGAATTCGAACAAATTACTCTGATCTTTACGAACATTCAAAATACGTAATTAATATATTACTTTTGCTTTCTCAACTATTTCTACCTTGCATTGGATTTTAAATTTATATATATATGCAATTTTACAGATAATTTTTTTTTTCCTTTCAACATCTATATAATGTAACCCTGTTTATCTTTTCCCACTGAAAGGTTAAACTTGTTGCTGTTACCCAAGACCACAGTGTGCAGTGTTTAGGAGAGCTACCTTCTACTGTGAAACTAAGGCTGAGAAAATTACTTCTATTCAACACTTCTGCTTTAAAAAGGATAATGATTTCATCTGGTTAGAGCTGTCTGTACCTACTTAGTTTATTGCAGGGAAGAAATTGCCTGTTCACTCATGATAAGATAATTTGTTGCCTTGGAAATTAAATTATCCATCCCAGTTTACCTTGAGGAGGAATACTATATAATACCTATTTGTTCCATTACACCCTTTAAATCAGAAATACGCTTTACTCTACAAATATGTTCCATGTAATCAGAAACATTAAGACAAGTTAAAATAGCCCCTGACTGCAAGCTTAATTAGGCTCCAAAGTTGTCAATTGTGTAAGACTGGAATCCAGTGGAACTAAAAGGATACTGAATAAATAATTTCTTGTAAAGAATAAAACTAAGCCTGAAATACATTTTAAAGTTAGCTTTTTCTTTTTATTTTTTTAATAATCTCAGGGAAATTCACCACAGAAAGACAAGTCAAGTACGCATCTTCACGCTGCCAAACCAGAACAGTGTTTCGAAGTAGCGTTACAAGATGGAACAACGAGCAGGATCAAACCTTATTTTCCATCTAATATTTTAAATTATATAAAGGTTTAAGATAGGTATGCGGCTAATATGTTTTTTCCTGTTTCTGCCAGATTGTACTTAAATACGTATATATGCTGTTTTTCAGAGACACTGGTTTGTAAAATTATCAGTCCTTAACTAGTTTTAAAGGCCAAGCCGAGTGAAGGGGTTTTAAATTTTAAAACCTGCTTTCACAAAACCCCAGTAATTAGGAAGAGCCACGGTTCTAGGTCAAGGAGAACACATCAGAAATGATGGGTAGAGCACGGTAGGGCACAGCTCTCAAGGCGCTGTTTGACAATAGGCACCAAAAACAACTTCTGAATCCTCCGTAAAGCTCATCTATGGAACTGCATAATTCAAGCGATTCATTAACTTCTTACATACAGAAATAAATTAAAAAAAGCCAAGACAATTAGATTTTTCCATACCATACTTTTTCAAGCCTCTGAGTGGTGATGAAGAGAAGCTGGTCTTGCGACGATGACAATGGATTATGAAACAAGGCTCCGACACACACTCTGAGCGTGACCTTGAATGAATCGTATAATCCCCCTGCTCCTGCTTCTCCACTTGTGAAACAACGGCGATAATTCTTACCTACAGTGAGCAACTGCTCAGGGGATTAATTAGGCGTTTATTGGATGCTTTAGATGTGAAATATGTGTAACCATCCACTTTACTTGAGGCTTAAGTATATTTATTTTCAGTTGCGTTCTAGAGATAGGAGCTTTCCAATGAAACATTTTTTGCTCCCCCCAAATACTGGTTTGACAAAAATGAACCTTTTCATGGAAACGGAGGGTTTGATGAAGTTTTAATGAGGGAGGTTGCTCAGGCTCCCGAAATTTCTGCATCCATCCCAGCATAACTAGGAAATGTGAGCGGGTTTTACCACTGACACAGGCACTTACTAAGCCCATATTCCAGCTAAGAAGTAGTATATAATGGCCTGACACTGAAATATCACAACCTTCCCTCACCTTATTTGTAATCTCGCTATCTCAGTCTCACTCACACATTAACAACTACTATATAAAGCATATTTTACAATAGTATTTTTCTTTTCGTCTCATCTTGCTAGTGTATGCTGCATTATGGAAAAGTTGGAAAGACTTCACAAAGTTCAGTGGTGGGAAATAAGAAATATAGGTGGATTGAGGGCTGGAAAAGGGGATTTTATGTAGCACGGAAAGAAAATTCTCCTCCATTTCTAGGTCTGCTTATTAGAAAATTAATTATATTATTTATTAAGTAGAGAAGCATTTACTGTGAGAAAATTCTGCATGTGAATAAAACATGCCTAGATACTAGTAATTAAAATGGCAAAGCGTCTCCATTAAGCTTCAAAAGAGCACTTAAGCAAGCAGGATCCAAGCAACAAAATTACAAGAAATCTGAACGATTCCATCATCTAATGAACTGAACTCATTTACCCCTGGATAGCATAGTGTGCGCTCTCAGTAAGCAAGGAGAATACATTACGTGGTCTAAAACCAGGGACAAAATGAGTAAGTCATCTTTTGACGGAGGAGACTGTTAGCCCGATTTATTTTGTATTTACCATCTACTGCGTACTAGTGAGCAATCGCAGTTGCTCCAGAGGCTAATCCCAATTTTCACTGGTTCACTAGGAAAGGTGAATATTAAGAGTCTTATAAAAAAAGCTACAAAAGATTTCTGTTTTTTTAATATACATAGCACAGTTCTTTTCAGGGATATTCTCTTAAATAATGTAGTCTCTGTAGGCAATATTAATGAACCCTTTGTTCAGCTGCATTTTTCATCTTTAAACTGGGAAATGCTGTTTTCCCGTGCCTCCTCTGCTAATCCTTGAAAATTAGTGGCGCATCCATTCCAAAACCCCAACCTATGGACTTAGAATTCTTTAAAAAAAAAAATACATAAAAAACTCTAAAAAATACTAGACTTAATCTAGGGCTTATTTTTGGTTTGTTTTTTTTTTTTTTTTTATTTCCCAAGAAAGATGCACAGGCATAATATAGTTGAATTTCAATCTCAAGTAGTGGCTTTAGCCGTCTGTACTACTCAGATACAACAGTTTGAAGTTCATTATTTTTTTGTTACGAAGCCACCCTGCTGTTCTCACCAAACGAAAAGCAGGTCAGAACCAAGCTATTTAATTAGCTGGGAAGGCAGGTGATGCTTAAGCACGCTGCTAATCATTTTCTAACTGTTTATAATTTTTCATCAGGGATAGATTGACAATGGAATTTCAAAACAACATGCAGAAAATTATAATTCATGACAAAGGGCTTTGAGGAGTAGTATTACAGTTAATTTTAGAAAACAGAAAGGCTAGAAAATAATAGACTGTAAAATATTAAACATAAAAATACATCTTTGTTATGCCCGAACAGTACTCAAATCTGTATCTGAAGGAATTGAACGGTAACAAAGTTAAACAATAGATTTGGGTTAAAAGAAACCAGTCCACTAATGAGATCTCAAATTACAGAACTACACAAAGCAGCTCACCAGCATGTGCAATTTCTATTTTCCTAGGTGGTTCAGAGCTTCAACAGGGTTTTGCCTGTCCGATTCCATCAAAACTCCACATGTGTACATATTGCATGCTACTAAATTTTGCATGATCACTAGCGGAATAAAATCTGTACTGTTCACGTTAACTTTCAATAATAGCATAAAATATAAATGGCTCTCTTTTCCTGCAATTTTTTTCTTACAATGTCCCTCTTTCAAGATATCACACATGCTGCTATACTCAGAAATCTAATTTTTAATTTAACTTTACTGCTCTTAGGTTGAAATATTTCTAACCTTAAGAACTTCCAGTGTGCCATCCGGAGTAAAGTGGGATAAGAATGTAACGTCTTTTGGGGAATTCTAAGAGGAAATATAGTAACTATGGGCTCTACTCATCAGAAACCAGATTTCCTTAGGTGCAGTAACTTCACAAATTTCAATAATTTGGCTCCCAGAGAAACAAAAGCTTTTGATTTGAAATACACCCACCATTACCAAACACACCTAAACACTTCAGAGCAGCTGCCTCATGTGAAAGCAAGCCCCCGTGATTGCCAGGTTTCAGCTAACACGCAAAGAAACCCCCTGCTCTACGGTGAAGAAGCAAGCTCCCCAATGACTTAAAGTATTTTCCAGTAAGCAGAGCTGTGTTTTAATTAAGACAAAAAATTAGTATCAGTGACGCACTATCTGGTATGGTAAAAGAAAGCATTTTTCCTGTTGTTAATGAAAATCAGTTAGCTAGCTATATCGTTAATGAAATTTTCACCATTTATCTGCTAGGTTAAGATTCTTCCTAATAACAAGTGCTATTAAAAAAAGTATGCAGAACCTTAATTTAAAGCACTAATTAGTCCCAAATCAGTGAAGATTACATTGTAGGAATAGGGACTCAATGCATAATGGCCTTGTCTATAAGGATCGAGAAGGGACGTATATCCACTTGCCTGTGGAAGCAAGATCAAAGCCAGGTTTTGTTTAGTTAGCGAGCTGTTTGCTTCCACTGTTATCATAAGGCCCCTGAAATAAAGCAGGGAATTTGAGAAAAGAGATTTTTTTGACTTAGAAGCTAGTCCTCTGGGAGAGAGCCTTCGTGAAGATTAAGGGGTAAATCGGGCATTGCTTCTAATCTTGTAAGTGAATACAGTAATCAGGGGAATACTAAGGGAATGTCTAGGTTATCAAATTCAGTAGTTTTGATATTCTGATTATTTATTTAATCCACTGAACTACACTGTTATTTTGATTCCTTCGTGGAATCCCTTTTCAAGAGAAGATACGTTGTTCTACAAATTCCTGTGTAAGATTATATTCTGCGAAAGGAGAGATTAAATAGCTGTGAAAAACACAGGAATTCCAGCCTTAAATTGTTCAAACATTATAAATTCACTCAAACGTACATATAGCTATAGAGATGTGTCTTCAGTAAGAAATAAATAAAATGCTACTGTAGTTTTATAAACCTGTTCCGTGTAACTTTTGCCTTCAAATCTCTTCATTTTCTTGTTGACCAAGTTATCCCAAGTCACAAAAATAACAGAGTCCATAGATTTAGTTAGAGAAAAATCTTGTGTAACCTAGAATAAAATCTATTTTGTTAAAGGGAGGGGTACTTGTTGGGGGTTGTTTTGTTGTTTTTAAATAATGAATTTGGATGGCACACATTTTTATTGGTACGTATCACTTCCATCTCTGCTGGAAGTCTGGGACCTTTGAAGCTGCTAATACACGTGCGGTGGAAAACGAGAATTATCACACAGGCTTCTTCTTTTCAGGACATTGTGGCAAGCATCAAAACATCACATCATTAGGAGATAATACGGAACAGTGCACCTGTTAATTGAGAACACTGATCAGACACACAACACTAAAACCAAAACACATTCTAGCACCTTGCTTTACAGTTTTGCCAATTGACCTTACAGTTCTCATGTACGTGATACCCATCCCAAGCATTTTGGGGGGTACCCGTTCTTGTTACATCCATATCTGTTTCTGCTTCAACTAGGTTATAAGTATGGTTACGTGCTAGGCTGTACAGCTTCTCAGCATATATATATAACAAATATAAATATTTATATATACAAATAAAACTCTTACATGTTGGCCCTGGGCCTACAAAATAATAAACCTTTTTTTGAGCAGTCCAGACAAGTAGTTCAGACAGCAGAACAAATATTTTCCAACATACCTTTCTGAAACTAAACATTAAAACTGTTCTTAGGAAATATTAGAGGTCCTTCCCACCACCTGCCTCCCAACAGCCGGCCTCTGATGCTTCAGGGGAAAATTCAAGAACCCTCACAGTGCACAGTTAAAAGGTGTGCTGTCCATAAAAAAATAATATTCCTAGCCACTATCATTGTCTCTTGCCCTGAAGCATGAGAATTTGTATCACTTTTAGATCCCCGATTATTTTTTAAACCCCAGTAACTCTGCTGTTGTTATAATCTATACAAACATCCATTTCCTTTTCTAATCCGACTGAGCTCTTGACTCCAATAATATATTGTGGCAATGACTTTTGTTAGCTTATTGTTGGCTGAAAAAATAATTCCTTCTGTCGATTTTAGATTTGCTGTCTTTCAGTTTCTCTGAATACTGCCTTCCTCCAATATTATATCAGAAGTTAAGTAGAAAGCCTGCAATAGCTTCTCTATAAACTCATTTTTACACAGGGTCTTTTTTACTCGGTTATTTTTCATGTCCCATCTTGTTCATCTCTATTCTGAAGTAAACTGCTCCTGTCTTTTCAATCTTACTTCATATGGTAGTTTTTCCACTTCTCTAAGCATTCTTATTGCGAATCTCTGAACCCCTTCTATTTTCCCTACAGTCTTTTTTTGAAATAAAATAAACAGAGCTGAAAGCTGTGTTCCAGAGGCAGCCTAGTTTACAAATAGCATTATAATACCATCAATATCAATTTATTAAAAATCCTAACCCTAGATTTCTCTTCTTTGTTAACCATTACTGCTGACTGATGAGAAGGGTTTGGGTTTCTGATCTGGAAGCCACAACTACAGTACATTGGAGCCCAGATGTAGCATAATAACATTTGTGGAATACATTTCTTGTTACCTGCTGAACTTACTAAATACGGTGGGTATATTTTTTTTCCCCCTTCATACTTTATAGCCTGAGAGCACTGAACATGGAACAACAGTGTTTTCCATTTGCTCTTGGAAGCCTGTGATGCCTCGGGCACTTTTCAAGCAATGTCCTTTTATTTCAAATGAAGAGAACCGACTGATCTCCTGGAGTAAAATCAGGTCCCCACAAGGCATCTAGGTCTGTCTTTTGACAGTAGGCAGCAAAATTTACCAGTATTGACCATTTTCACGTGATAACTCACAACTGTTGTCGTCGTCTTTTTGTATGGTAGCAATTCAGACTGAATGTTGCAAACGTGATGGAAATTGTGCCTGGAGCACAACCTCTCACCGGAGAGCTCTAAATTGTCATTGGATCTTATAGGAGATCTTCCACTCACTTCTGTGCTCACACGTTCAGTTTATTCTGCATAAACCAACCACGTTACATTGCTTGGCAGGTTATGGAAGGCAGTTTCACATTAAGGTGCTTTGCCTTAACACCAGAAGGAGACTTCTGTACCTTCTCTGGGAACAATTTGTTACTGAGGACAAACAACTTTTAACTGTGGGATCAATTAAAATGTTTTCCTGACCCTCAGAACTAAAAACATTCAAGCCCTGCTGACGTTTTGGTGGCACACTGCTTTAAAACAGGCTTAACCATTTAATCAAAGGGATTTAGAAAACCATGCGGGAACTAGCCGAGTTTATTTCCACTATAATGATTCAAAAGTAGTCACCCTGTCCTCCTTAATTCTGAACAAAACCCAAACCTCTAGGGCTGCCAGTCCAACGCTTATTCCTCTTCGAACTTCTTGCCATTCTATTAAGTCATTTAATGTAATTCTTTATATTGAATTGCAGATTCCTTCAGAGGAATCCTGTGCCTGCCTACTGCACGTCAGGGATGGGGAGACGCAAGTGACTAAAGGAGACCGCCTCGTGGAAGCAGATCATTCATCCTCTGAATTGCTATATCTCTGATATACAAAGGAAAAACCACCCCTGTGCAGGGCTGGCTTGCTAGAGCTAAAGCAGGCGTGAAAGGAGTCTGTGACCAAGTAGGAATGATTATGATGAGTAACAGATTTGTCATTAGAGAAGGAAAAGCGGAAAAAAGTTACTGTAAAATTGAAACTATTGTATTCTTAGGTGGGTGAAAATTTCTGGTGTTCTCTTTTATAAGAGAAGGGGAGAGAAAGAGGGGCAACAACTATTTTTCTCCAACATTCTTTGGAAACTTTTTCACCTGCAGACATAAAACTGTACGTCTGAATCATCTTTGATGTCCCTCTTCTTTCTCTCATGTTTGAAGGCTCAAAGTTCCAAGTCCCTCCAAGGCGAGCCTTACTACTCTCCTCGAGGGAAGAGGGGGGCAGGGGAGCCACATTTGACTTCTGTCGGTCCCCTGAGTCACCCAGGTGACACTGTAGATGTCCTGAGATTGCCACCCTCCTTTAATCCAGGTGAGGGGCAGCACAAACCAGGAAGGGGGGGTGGAAGTTAGAGAGTTCCCTCATCATTTTTTTTCAGCTATGACAGCCGTGTCTATATGCAGCTTCTACAGAGATGCTTCCTATTCAAACATTATCCTAAACACAACATAACTTGAAAACAAAGAACGTAATTGCAGCCTGTCAGGTTTTTTTTAATGGAAATCAGAAGTCTAAATTATAATTTACATGTCATCTTTGCATTAGGAAGTTAACACTGCCCAAGTACTTCACACTGGATTCTGGCAATAGCTAAAGCAATGTTAGAGTTATTGTGTGGCATTCCAGTATTTCAAACAATTATAAATTAAGCTAAATGAATTAATCTCCATTTCTGTTCCGTCTACAGCCAACAGTAAAACTCTTTATAAGAAATAATATTTCCTTCCTGAAAAAAATTATACAGAGCTGTTAGTATGCAGGGATTTTTTTTTTTGGTTTTGGTAAGATTGTCAATGACACAGGGATCCTATTTTATTCCACCTCAGACCATGGCAACTCTGACTTTAGGATTGGAAATAGCTTAAATTTGGCTGTATATACGTATGCGTATATACGCATCTATAACTGCGTTCTATTTTTCCTTTCTCCTTCCAGAAACAGAAATCCTGTAACATAATAACTGTTGGTTTTCCTGACAGGCAGTTTTTAAATAAAAGCCCTCAAGAAAGCATAAAATTCTTTATCTCTTTTTCTCACTGAAAATTACTGAGGAATTTTCACCCAAGTATGTCTGTTTCTGAGTACCTGTGCCCTGGGGCTTGTCTGCCAGAGGTTTGATCCAGCGCCCATGGACCAGAATGGAAGTCCCACCTACCACAGTGAATATACTTCTTCCGTAAGCTATTTTGGGATGCTCATCACATGAGGTCAGAGAGAAAGGCATCAATTTTTGCCTTCTGAGTCAGTCAGTCACTCATTAATATCACTTTTCAACACAGGGCTTCTGGCAGAAAGTTTGCCCCTCTCCTTTCTGGCTATTTCACTTCAGCTGGGGATTATTTTCCCCCTCCTTGTCTTTCACTTTCTCTTATTCCTGAGGAGGTGGCTTATTGTCACCCAATTCTTTCTGCTGTAAAGCACTTAACAAGAGAGAAACTGCTACTGAGGTGTTGCTAAATCTGTATAAGCTTCAGTACGGTACTTAATAGCAGTACAGATTATTAAATGCTATCTGATACTCAAACAGAAGTACTGTGTCAAGGTAAAACATAAGAAACCTTATGAAAAAGAGGCACTGTGGGTACTTTCCCATACCTTGTTTTTTTGTGCATCTGGTATTTTACATCCTTTTTAACAAATCTAGAAAAACTTCTGGCGATACCAGTTTTTGTTTAAAAAGGTGAAAAGACATATTCCAAGTTACAAACATACCTATGTATCAACTTCATATTCATTCTACTGCACATTATATAGGACTACTGGCTTTTTTCCACTATGCTTTTTCTTCACATTTAAATGCAGCATCTGCCTATATTTTATAGTATTAGAAAATATGAGACATATTCATCAATGCCTTACACCATCTGTAGTCATTGTATTCCTGCAAAGTGAATGCAGATCACACATCTTCCATTACAGTGTTCAACATCAAGGCTCATAAATCAGATTTTGTATAATTGCAGTCATTTCTAAATAGTAGTATATTTATATATATTTATATTAAGAAGGCACCACAGGTCCAGTAAATCTTTCTATGTTTGTAAGCAGAAAAACATTTAAAACCAGTGACAAAGGTCCTAGCTTTCAGAACACACCATCAGATACAGTTCACTATGTATGAACTTGCCTTAAAAGAAAACCAACCCCCCCCCTCCCCCCCCCAAAAAAAAAACACACAAGAAAATTCACAAACATACACCTTTGGAAATTATTTTGCAAAAATCAAAACTCTTAAAGATGGTTTTCTCCAGACTTAAAAGATACGTTGAAATTGAATTAGATACCTTGCCCTGTTCTCGCACCCTTCGTTTTCAGTGTTCTTACCACAGCAAGTGCCAGAGTGCACAAGCGGAGATGCAATCTGAATTACATTCTTTATACAGGTTCAGTGGAATCAGATAGATAGGTAGTTCTTCAGATAAACTTCAAAATATTTGGTTTATTACTGATGATGTATCTCTGGCAGCAAGAGAGAAGAGGGGAGTAATTTATCTGAGAGATAGGCAAGAGACAGGAACAGTTACTTCAGTGATTAGTAGTCGCTTCCTGTCTAGGGTAGAAAAATAATCCACTGCTATGGATTGCCAGCCTCAGGCTAGTCATGGTCCACACCGTACCTTCTGATTTAAGTAGATTTCTCTAGCATAATGTGACAGCATCATAAAATACAGGAGAGATGACCAAGTTTCTAATATGCTAGGGTATTATCCTTATGGGCTGGTATTTTCAAGGCCAGCTCTTGAAGACACAAACCATGTCACAGGGGACACGGCAACGCAGAGGATGAAGAAAACACTGAGCCAGGACTTAAACGTGTGTTTTATTTCTGACCCTGCTACGGGCCTGCATAGAGACCATGTCCTCGGCTTCCCAGCCTTTTAAATTAATAAAATAAAATTGCTTCTCTTGGAGACCTGCTCCAAGATCGGTTCAGTAAAAGACCCAGGTAGTAATATTACTATCTGCAAGGCGGGGATCCTAACCATACACATATCCTAATCAATACACATACACTCGTATACATGTGACACTGAGCAGTCAGATGCCTAAGTGTAAACATCTGTTGCCATTTTAAATGTCCTGATGTACCCTAGATGGTCCAAAGATGTAAGGTCCTATGTTGCACCAGACCAGTCAGAAGTCACATGCACCATGGGGAATCTAAAAAGGCACTAGATGCCTATGTTTAAGTGCCTCCATCCCACCTTTTGCAGCCCCAAAGACACTGCATCCAAGTTCATTTTAAACAAGAAGTCACTGTTAATACTTTCTTTTTCTAATAGGTCAATTCCAGGCTCTTTTCAGAGGTGCCCAGCGACAAGACAAGAGGTAATGGGCACAAACTTCAGCATAGGAAGTTCCACCTAAACATGAGGAGGAACTTCTTTACTTTGAGGGTGGCAGAGCACTGGAACAGGCTGCCCAGAGAGGTGGTGGAGTCTCCGTCTCCGGAGACATTCAAACCCGCCTGGACGCATCCTGTGCAACCTGCTCTAAGGTGACCCTGCTCTGGCAGGGGGGTTGGACTAGATGATCTCCAGAGGTCCCTTCCAACCCTTACCATTCTGTGATTCTGTGATATTTCTCCAAATAGAACTGCAATGCATCAAGACAAAGGCAAACTATCACCACTTCGGTTCATGTCTGCAGCTTTCATTGGTGTTAGTGGCATCAATCTCTCTGCAGATAGTGTACCCAGAACAGACCCTTTCAGTGAAGAAATGTACCAGAAGTAGGTATCAGCTAGTGAGGAGACATCAGACTCCCCTTAACAGCAATCGCATGATAAGTTTTGTTTATATGTCCCTCTACCTTCATAATGAATTAATAGTTCAGGAAATGCGATTTGGTCAGAAAGCACCCCCTGGGAGAGATGCTACTGCTACAGTATTTGTCATTGCAGGTACAAACACTTTATTGTCAATATCGAGTTCTTTCAGTGTAGTTTAACACGTTCCTAATCTGGCAAAACAAATTAGACCCGTTTGTCCTAAAGCATGTGCACTGATGAAGAAACTCAGAGAGACGGACAAATGTCACAGAATCACAGAATGGTTTGGGTTAGAAGGGACCTCAAAGATCATCCAGTTCCAACCCCCTGCCATGGGCAGGGACGCCTCCCACTAGACCAGGCTGCTCAAAGCCCCATCCAGCCTGGCCTTGAACACCTCCAGGGCTGGGGCAGCCACAGCTTCTCTGGGCAACCTGTTCCAGTGTCTCACAGCCCTCATTGTGAAAAATTTCATCCTAATATCTAATCTAAATCTGCCCTCTTCCAGTGTGAAGCCATTACTCCTCATCCTATCACTACATGCCCTTATGAAAAAAAACCCTCTCCGGTTTTCTTATAAGCCTCCTTCAGATACTGTAAAGCTGCTATAAGGTCTCCCTGGAGCCTTCTCTTCTCCAACCCCAGCTCTCTCAGCCTGTCCTCACAGGAAAGGTGCTCCAACCCTCTGATCATCTTCATGGCTCTCCTATGGACTAGCAAAAAAGTCTGTGTCTGTCAGTTTAGGAGACCTTTTTGCCAATTACTGTAAAAGAGGGTATTTATGGAAGCTGTTGCTCATGTTGGTATTACTACTACTATTTAGGTTGCAGTGCCCTTCTGCACGCTTCACAGGCGCAGAAAAGAATATTCTCCTCCAACTGCTGCTTCTGGGGAGGAAAGCTACCCATATTTTCTATTTCATTTCTATTTCTGCCATGTTTATGTCCAAACAGTCTGAAGTGGTACAAGAGTGTGTGTGTGCACGCTCTTAGGAATATATAAAAATATATACATATATATATGTATGTATAAATATATATAGAGGTGATAACAGATTTCATAGTATGACCATCGACTTAGCCAAGGAGATTACACTTAGAGTTTCATTTTGTTTATAATGAAGTAGTTATTCACAGGTAGTGAAACGCTCCGTTTTAATGTAACGCTGACTTGATAGCTTGGATAAGTACCATAAGAAAATGAACAGGGGAAAACCCTACTATCTGCACCTTAGTATTTTCTCCCAAAGACTGTTAAGAGGAGGCTTTTTGGAGTTTATTTTGCTTGTCTGTATTAAAGCGCATTTAAATATTCAGAAAAAATCCTGTATTTCTTCAGTCTTGCTTTGTCAGGGATATTTAGCACCAACAGCACTTTTGTATGTGTACCCAGGAGTTGCAGAAATCACATATTTGTTTTTGTGAGTTAGAGCAGTAAGACAGTGGTAAAACTCCATCTGGCAAGCAAGCAAAAGTTCATTTTTGTGTTTCTGTTATCATTAAATGTTATTCAAGATTCTCATTACACTTGTCATACTAGTGCAAGGTTAATTAGAGTTAATAAATGCTGTACTGATCCAAAAGGAAGAAAGGGCAAAGAAAGAGAAACATGCTAATTATTATCCATCCAAAATAAAGAAGTTTGACACAGGGCATGCTGTGCAGATGGACCAATCTTGAGCCGAATATGGAAAAAATGTGTTAGAAAACTTATACTTCCTTTAGGTTTTGATTTTAAAAGGCATATGCATGCCTCAATAGCCGATTTTAAGCAAAATATCATACGTAATGGTTTCAGTACAGGACACAGGAGCCTTGAATCCATTATTGACCTGCTTGGCAACTTTTAGCTAGTAAATTCATTTTTATGCTCCTTGATTTGCTCATCTACGGAACAGAAATAATGATTTTTATCTACAATGTAAGATCTCCTGAAGTCTCTGGGACTTCCATGAGAACTAGATGCTATTTCTATTCCTGCCGGCTAAAGTGCCACAGGAAAACTTGTAAAAAAAGCTAAAAGTGAGCAGCACTGTGTTGTGATGGCATCAACAAGAATTGCTGGTTTGATGGGTTTTTTGTTGTTGTTTGGGGGGGGTGTGTGTGTGTGTGTATTTGGTTTTTTTTGTTTTGTTTTTTTTTGGTTTGTTTGGGTTTTGGTTGGTGTTTCTTTTTTTTTTTTATATATACAGTGTTTGGTATCCTATTAGTAAGGAATATTAGTTGTATGAGGCACTTGGCATGTTCAAAATATTTGAGCCATTTTACTACAAGGTTGTCCAAAAACCCCTGATTATCCAAGTAAGTACTCAAGAAGTGTTTTACTTGTAAAAGAAAAAAAATAAAATAAAAGAACAAACAGATTAAAGGAGTTTTCTTCAAAACCATAGAAGTGCATTACAAAGCCAAAGAACGAATGGGCTTCCTCACTTATTCATCTTCTTACCTTAAGGTTACTTAAGGCTTACTATTAACTTTTAGACTTTTCTTTTTCTATATTCTGATTTTTTCCTCCAGAAATCAAGGAGCTTCATTTTTTGTTGCGCTGTCTCACTCGCACAACTAATAATTTCTGATTTCTACCTGCTGTTATGTAGGATCAAAATTTCAATAAACAAATTGTAATACAGCCAGATTTAAATAAAGTCAAATGTAAAATGAACCCTCATACTTTTTTATCATACATACGCATATACGTGTAAAATGGTAAGAAATATGGAACTGATAGAAGCTTAATGTTTCAGAAGATAAAACTGCTTTTTCTAGATGTCCTTACATATATAATTATCCCTTTCCCTTTTCTCTAACATTTTATGCATTTTGAACTAAATGCTGCCTAATCCTGCTCTATTGTACGAAAAGTAGAAGAGCAAAGAGCCACTATGCTATTTCTTAAACATCACTGAAGTTTGTGCTAGACCAGTGGAAAAATACAAAGTCTTCCTTGCTCTGTCAATACATTATACTATTACTCTGATATTTTTGTTTCAGACAAGGTTTTAGCCGAAATTTCCATACAAATGGCCCTGAAAAAATCAAGGATAAATACCTGAGGGATCCTAACCACTGTGTGTATCTCTGGATGAATTAATGTGTATCTGTAAAAAAAAAAAAGCCATCTTAGAACCTCTAATTAAACCTGTAAGAGCCACTGACAACACATTTGTTATCCCCTCTCTGAATAACACCATTAACATAGGTGGAGGGCCTTATGTGGTACTACTTAGCCGTAGGACAACTCCACATGCTCTGTTCTTGGCAAGTTCCTAATTTAGAGTCATGACACATCAATATTACTCATCTGTCATCAAACATCTTTTCTCTTTGTTTTTTTTCTTTTTTAGACAAAACGTGCTTGATATCTGCCTTACCTCGTAACAGTCAGTGAATGACAAATACACATTTACACTTTAAGTAGTGGTTTGAGATCGTCAGCAAGACATGCAATTCTGACAGTTTGTGCCTCTGTGACCCTCTTTAGGGAACATATTTCAACTTGCATAAATAACTTGAAGTAGAATTTATTTTATTTATTAGTGTTTGTGAGCTTAAATTTTAGGATAAACAACAGAAAGAAATAAGACAGACTGTCATCGTGAGATGCAATTTATGCTTTAATTTGTGACATTCACAGTACTCTAAATCACATGCACGAAGACCTGGAATTTCATGCAGTATCACTTTTTTTTTTTTTGAGTAATTGGAAATCCAAACATACAGGAAGATTTCAAAAAATCATAGGAGCCTGTAACAGAGTCTCCAGTCTTAATCAGCCGCTAAACCTCCTACAGATCGCACGCAAGAGTGAGATGCCTCAGATTAGAAGTCACATAACATTTTACCTTTGCATAAAATATAATGCGATAATAATTTCTGCCTATTAGTCATAGCAAAAGAAGACATTATATACAAACCCTCTCCTTGGAGGCACTACACGCTTGCCCTTTCTATCACATCAAACTTTAGGAACTTAGTCTTCTGAGTCAAGGCTATTTCCAGTCAGTGCTTTCCTCGCCATACCCCTCCCACACACACGATTATCTCACACTCACAGATGAGATCTCATTAACTTCCCTCATCCCCACGATGCCAGCCTCTCATATCCACTTTTTAAATTTTCTCACATAAATATTAATGCTGACTTGTGTGTTAGACTCGCATGGAACAGAAATTCCCCATAAGCATCTTCAAAAATATTTCTTAACCCATTTCCTTTTCTGGGATATCTGCCATTAACTTTACTGCTCCTTTTGCTGACCAACAGCAGCTTATTCTTGGTTCTTTCTTTCCTCTAATTATTATCTATTGTCTTACAGCAGGACCATCAACACTCCGAGATGGAAACTGTCTTTTTGTTCTGTGTTTTGTCCAACAGGTAGGTAGCTATTAGACGCTAAGATCATGAGTAGGAAATTATTTCTTAAAGTCTGCTGAGCAAGACGCAAACGTCTAAGATGTCATATTGGAGAGATACCTGCACAGAGTTAAAACGTGTTTGAATCATGCCTGGAATCATAAGGTCGCTATTTCTGTTCTTTTATTCTCTAACTGCAAAAAATGCAAGTTAGTTTTGGATTATATTTTAAGCTTTTATATAGCAAAAATCTCTTTTCCTTTGCAATAAAACCACACGCTTTCAAGTTTGGGTTTTTTTTTTGTCTCTCCATATCTCAAAATCAACCTTTATCTAAGCATTTCCTATTTGCCACATCATGCAGAGAAGTTATCAGATGCATGGAGTTTAATTAAATATCAGGCAGCAGCCAAAACCTTGCTCAGAATTTTGGTAACAAGCTATGAAGCAATTTACCTCAGGTAATTGGGAGATATTTGGCTCCAGACTTCTGTCTAAAAGCCACATGGCTGACGTGAAATAAGCTGATCGGTGACTTGAGTCCAATGGCTCGGGTCCCTGTCACACCAGCCCCTTTGTCTGCTGCCTCCATATAAAGAATAGATGTGAGCAGGAACTAAGCACGTTTTAAACTCTTTCCAGCTGGGTAGAAAAGAGGCGATCTAATTGCTGGAGGGCCTCACGGTCACAGCTCAGACCAAGGTCTCCTTCCAAATTTGGATGTCCTCATCTTCTGTGGAAGATGGAGAATAGAGTTAGGCTGCCTAATTTCAAAGAGGAGAGCGCAATAGCCACTTTTCCTAGTGTGCTAACCTTATTTCGAGGAGCAGACATAGGTTATTGACAAATATTTTATCCATGTATTATTCTACATAATAGTATAGACCACAGTAGTGGCGATTCAGTTTTGCTGGACTACAAGAAGTTGCAACAGTCAGAAACAAAGCAAAGATGAAATTCATTCAAATAATCCCTATTCAACTCATTTTATTTGGGTCTCTGTCATGGAACTTCAATAACAAATGTCCTTTAATAATACATTTAAACATTCAGCTTATTCTAGGATTTCAGTCTCTTCTTACTGGCTTGTTTTGACATCTCTCCTACAGCGACAGGCAAACTTCGTCAACCGCCTGAAGCCAGACATATTAGAGACTACGGGGTTTGAAACCCTTATAAAGCTACCGCGTACTCAGCCAAGACCAGTGCAAATGAACCCTCCCAACTCCTGCACCCAGCATGATGCAAAAAAGCTATCAACAACAGGGACCGGTGGGTCCTGTAACGCTTCTGTGCTGCAGTACAACCGCTTTCTCTCCAAACCCCAGAGCACCAGATACTGGTATTTCACTTAAAACAACTCGCTTAACTTTAAAGATAATTAGTGATGCGTTTTAATGCTAAATCTCCAGAAGATGCGCAGACTGCAATACACCACGCATTCCCTGTTAGTGCCTTCAGCTGTGTCACACAGGGTAACTACCAAAGAGCAGTACCACGGTTGTGCATACGTTCAGAGTTCCTTCGTACAGAGATTTCCTCACTTGAAAGGTGTCTCATTTTAACAGAGGATTTAAGCCAGCTAAATCAAATGTACAAAGAATCTATCCATTAAGATTTCCTAAACGGAAAATATCAAGTAAACATCCATTTCAAACTTTGAGCTGTGACCCATTTTCGGATTTAAGAACTTTAACAAAAATAGCAGAGGTAATAGATTTAGGAAGAACTAAGACGGTTGCAGATTGCTATTTAAGTAATCACCAATAGGATATTATGTGTTACGAAAACCTCCTGAATGTTTTGCTATTTTTAAACACACCAGTTGCTTGATTAAAAAAATACACCAGAGACAAATCAAAACATTCATACGAACAAGACGACTGATCTGGTGGGATGATACAGTCAAATTCCTCAAATTACTTCCAACAATGTGTAATCATGCCAACTCCCACATACTGTCCATCATCCCTGAAATCTACAGCTTATCAGGAACTTCCATTCTCATGAGTTCAAAGTCATAAGCAAGATGATTATAGGTACCTTTTTTTGAACAAGTTCAAATCATAAATAAAGATGTCAGTCTGAAGTTTCTTTTATATATGCGTGTGTGTATGTGTATATATATGAATTTGTTAAATGACTAGAAGATAAACCAAGTATGTTGTTTTCAGCATACTTGGGGGAAGAAAAAAATATCACTAAGATTCTCTTTTCTGTAATTATAAGTGTTTTGAGTTTTCCTTAACCTCTGCAATTGAGTAAGACTTGGATTATGTGTACATTATTACCACCTCTGAAAGGTACACCCATCTCGTAGGGATGCTACATCAGCTGTCACAGAAAAATGAACAAATGTGTGCAGTTCACAAAAAAGGGTCAGTTTGGGATAAATAAAATGGAATGAAATAAAACAATAATAATTCCACCTCACAGTTTCACAGGTTCATAAAAACAATTGTGTGACTCAAGTACAAAATTGGATTTAGTAACAAATTGACACAAATAGGTCCATGAAAGACAAGGAAAAGAATGAGGATCTTAGTACTGCTGAATTTCAAAAGTCACACCTCCGACATAATTAATTCAAGACAAATGTGGTTAAAACTGATCTTTAGTGTAATGTTCCAAAAGAACCTGAAATGGCTTTCTTCTAATCATTGTATGAAAATGTATTTTCAGCACCAGAACAGATTAATCAATTTTTTTTCAATGGGCTTTTTGCTTGTTATTTGTGTACTTGCTTTCCACCTGAATGGTTATTTCATACATTATCTAGTTAATTTCATAGGTATTTCTATGTGATCAATTTTTATGTGAAATATATTAATGAAATAGTGAAATCATAACGCATATTCACACACGGATGGAACAACTAGACAAAGAAATCATTTCAAGAAACAATGAGTCTACAGCACATAAAGTAGAGGCATCAATATTTAGGACAAGAAATGAAGAATTCGTTATCTATTAAGATTGTAGATAGACTCTAGAAGGACCAACCGTAATTACTTAAACTGGAATTAAGACAGGACTCCAAGGGTAACACAACTACTTGTTGGAAAAAGACTCACACATGGGATGTGTTGGATTTACAGTATCATTTCGCCCCGCAATCACAATCTTTTTGTAATTTTTTTCCACAGTAGCTTATTGTTACTCACATAAGGATGATGCCAGATTAGTTTGAGCAGTTAGGTGCCAGTTTGTTAGGTTATAGGAAGATCCCAGAAGAGAGAAAATTCCACATCAACTAGCTCCTTTCTGTACATAATTATAAAGCAACGCTTCAGATGTCTTAACAAAGTAGCTTCAAAAAAAGCACCATTAGACAAGCTACTGTCTCCTCCCTCCCTGCAACTCTTAGGTTAGCTTTAACACAGAATTAAATCAAAGAGTAATGAATTAGAAGTACACCCCTTTATACTCACTGAAACGCACAAGTCCTATCTCATTCACTCGTGAAAACTCCAGTTTTGAGCTAATGGGTTTTGGTATTGCCAGTCGTTACTTCATTTTGTATCGCATCCCTGCCAGGTTTTTGGACAAAACAGAATCAAGGCCTACTCTGGAAAACTAAGCTTATTTCCTTAATCATCATCAATTCTACAGGTTTCCCACTGAAATTTAACAGGTCACAAACATGCCTGGGATTTTGTAAACTGCAGATATAATATGGTAACTAATTAAATGAGAACAACCCCCCTGCTTTTAGACATGTGTCTTGTTTTCATTTTGAAAGATGATAATGTAGATTTGACAAATGCCACAGAAATAGATGGTTACTGGAATTTTTTTTCCCGTAAGCAACTCAACGTTCATCTACTAGTGAAATAAAAATAAAATGGAGTATTTCACAAAGGACACCCTTACAAAATTTGCCCATTTAAGAAGGCAGAAATCAATCAGCTTAACTTCTATCAAGATAAGCATTCCAGAAAGTGTTATTTGAAAACTGAAAATGTTAGATTCACCTAAGGAAAAAAATACTTTTTGGATTGCAATGTTTGTTTTTCTCATGCATGCTGTTTCTCTCGTATAAGATATACAAAACGCAGACTGCTCCCATTTTGAACAATATGTACATAAATGAAAGGTGGTTTAAGTTTACTATGCTACAGTAAGACTTAGGATTATGCCGGAAGTTTCTAAATACTTTAGAAATAAGTAGTATTTAAGGTTTGCCACCGTTAATTAGAAAATATATTAATTAAATTGATAACTGAACAAAGTGGTTAACATCAGAAGGAACCAAATAGAATATGAGAGGCAAAGGAAATTAACAGTTTCAATGGAATTTCAAATCAGAAGGACATAAAAGAGCAAGAAAAAACTCTTTGTGTTCCTCAGTAAACAAAAGAAGGGCTGAATGTAGACGTGAAATAAACTAGAAAAGTACTATAATGGACTGAACTATAATGAACTATAATAAACTTTCCAAATTACTGATTTCGACTGAAATAAGCAGGTAAAATTCTTCCAGAGTCTTGTCTTCCTTCAAGTACATCTGCATTAAGCATTCAAGTACCCTTTTCCCCCCTCATGCAGAACATGTTCCAGGTTCACACACGTGCTGGGCAGAGACACATCCATTAGTACAGCCTTGTTACTCCTACTGCAGTCTGACACACCAAAGACATTTAATACAGAAATACATCCTCTTTGTCTCTCATCTTCCCAAACATCTTGTCTTACAAGTATGACTGACACACTTTAAACTAGTCTCTTTTTCAAATTGCTATTCTCACGTATTTTTTTTTTTTTTTTTTTTTTTTACACAGTCTGAGCCAAGGCATGCATGTGTACTACCTCTACTAAAACAGTAAAACTCAAAAGTCCTTCCAAAAGTTATACACAATGTACACTTCAAGATGGAGACCATCAACAATGAGGCCAACTCCCATCGTATCATTTCAACTCAGGCACCCGGCACTGAAGCCAACCAGCCACAAGCGTAGCCAGCTCCTACCTGTGAGTGAGTGTCTTTCCCCTGAATTAAGTTTTAACTAAAACAGAATTAGTCTTTCTGAACTAACGCAGAAGTAAACATAAGATCAAAATCAGGTCATGAGGAAATCTTTCACAGGACAGGCACTAGTAACCAGATGTCCAGCCCTAAGTAATCTATTGTTTCTGTAAAGGTATTTTTATATATTGTAACAGTGATAACGCAAAGTTTAAAAAAAGTTACATTCTTTTTCAATATTTTTGAAATACATAATCTGTGATTGCATTCTAGCCCATTTCAACCTCTAAAGAAAGTCTTTAGCCCAAACCCCCTAAATTCTCTTGCAGAACTGTTGTTTCCCAACCTCTGCTTTTGAAATGTGCTAAAGTCACAACCTTTCTTTCAGTATCATCTGACCCTGCTGCCCTAGAAAGCAATATTGAATTAGTAATGCTAGAATAGGTGCTTTTTAAATTACTAATGTTGCATGAAACAAACTCTTCCCTCCTCTAGTATTTTTGAATCCTTCATATCACTATTCATTTGAGACATAGCGGCTAAAGAGATTCAACCCATACTGTCACGTAAGGCACCAGGAGGCTTGGAACCACTGCCACTGAACCCGTTCCATCAGGCTTCCTTTTGCTGCCGATCTCCATCATGCAAAGCATCTCTTTAAACATTCAGCATTTGTTGCCCTGGTTTCTACGGTACCACAACACTCATCCAGAATGTGGAATAATGGAAAAGAAATGGCGTAAGAAATGCAAAATAGCAAACCCGTAGTCTATTTAAAATGTGCCCGTGACTACTGGCTGTATCACAGACACTTAAGTCCACGTTAAGTGCTCTGTTAAAAATAATCACAGCATCTTTTCTATGCCTGAGCTCTCAAAGAGGGGATCAGAGCATGGAGCAGCAAACACCGGACAGCTGAATAGGCTTTCCATTGGTATATCCATACACTGGGAGCCAGTGGCAGTACTGCATACTCCTAACTTTCAGCCTACCACCACCCCCCAGTACGCAATACTGGGAAAAGGGGCTTTCTT
>VYZM01018849.1:172893-193009 GCA_013398915.1 Dromas ardeola | reverse complement strand
CCCCTTATTTTTTTTTTAAGTCTCATTTTATTACTTCGATCAATTCAAGCAATGCCTCACAGTTCTTCCCCTTCCAGAACGTTAGTGGATTTTGTTTCCCTGCACAGCACCTCATCTTTCTGGAGGTGCTGTGGAAGATAAATACTTGATTCAATGGAAATTGCCACAATCCCATCGATTTCAGCAGAGATCTAACAGTTTGTATCAGAGGAATATATTCCCCAGCCTATATTGTCTATTTATGACCATCAGTGAAGCCACATGCTGAAAAAGAGATTTATTCCTCTAATCCATGATGTAGGAATAGTATGAAACCACACACAGCTCTAAGTTGCCCCAAGTGCTAAGTCCTGACCAACCTACCTTGTTGCATTTCAAGTTTTGAGTCTATATTACAGTTTTTCCTCTTTTTGTTGTTTTGGTTTTTAAAAGAGGATGGAATTGAAGAAAGAAATCTAAGTTTTCCTTCGCAGCTCCTCACAATACAGCACCAACAGCACTTCACATTAACAAGCTGGTTTAACCCTTGTGCTGGATCATTAATCTTTAACTGGATCCAAGAAGTGTCCTTATTACATGAATAATGTAGTTTTACATTATACTTATCTCACAAGCAAGGAATAACTAAGGACAACTGAAAGCAGAGTAAAGGAGAGGGAGGAACAGCAGCATTAGAAAACCATCATAAATGCCTTTTCAAATAAGAAAAACAAATTCAGAGAGCGGTAGGGACTAAAGACTAAGTTTTAAACAGCTGTTTCCTTTCTCTTTAATCTGCCCTCCCTTTCTTTCCCTACCTTCCTAAAGTCTGAATACTGAAGTGAGACCAAATTAAGCATTCTCACTTAATTAAGCAAAGAGCATTTCAAGTTAATTCATTTTGTAACAGTACGGCCTTTATGGAAGCAAAGTAAAACATAGGTTTAATTATCCCCATTTTGTCTATTTTCAACTGAAAAGAAGAATTACCAAGTAAATGAACTCACTTAAGGAAATGGATATCGTGTCTGAAGAGAAGAATTCTGTAAAAGCATCACCTGCCACAACTGACTTCAACAGGCTCTTTTGGGTATCTGGGCCACTTTGATATTTTTGTATTCTATAATGAGTTACAATAAATAAAGACACACTGCAATTCCAAATTTGTGTCCCTCCCACCCTCCAGGGCTTTTTTAGGGTTATGACTTTGTTAGTCCAAAATAAAAACTGGAAGAAACACCCACGCTGGTGAAAAAAACAGTTGGATTCAGCTGCTAAGCAAAAAGGGTAAGAAAATCAGATGAAACAAGGCAGAACAAAATTCTGAGTACGTTTTAAGAGGTGAACCACACAGGTAAAGGCATTGGAACATTAGCTGCTGTTGACATTGACTACAGTGAATTCTATTTTAAAATATATTAATCAGAAATAGCTTCAAAATAAGAAAGCGCAACAAATCCTTTCAATTTAGCCAATTCCCATCTATTAAACTAATTAGTCTTATTCTTCCACTATAAAAACTGTATTGGAAGACTTTATATTCTAAAGATGAAATTCTCAAGTGGAAGAGCACATTAATACTCCAAAGACACTCCAGGGCACATTTTATGAGGCCATTAAAGGATGGCTTGGCCAGATGAAGGCAGCTGGCAGGAGCTACAGAGTAGGTATTAACAGCCCCGTAACCCACACCCTGCTTCTCTACCTGCTTTGGCAATTCCAGACAAAGAAGTTATAACCAGATGACACCATGCAAAGTTCTGCATCAGTCCTTTACAGACACACGTGGTAATTCTGAGGGTCTGCATGAAATTGGAAGAAGAAAATGTTAGAAAAATAGCGGGTGTTCTGCGTTTGGGGTTTTGTTTCGGTTTTTTAATTGATCAAATTGATTAAAAAAACCCAAACACTCCCACACATCAAATTACGCATGCCACTTTCACCTACAGCAATGCAACACAGAGCGCCTGCCTACGTTAACAATTCCTGGCAATGTGACAGACTAGAAACAGGGGCAGGAGGAATAAGAAGCGTTGTTGCTTTTAATTGAACATTTTTTTTTAAATTACACAAGATGACCCAAAGGCATTTTGGTTTTATCTTTCTTCCCCCGCCCCTCCCTATTTTCACGGCATCTTCCTCCTCCTCACCCCCCCAGTAGGAGATCGTCTCTTTGTCCAGTCCCAGGGACTGCTATTAGCTGGCAGGGTGAGGTTTCTTTTCACCACTCCTAAGCAAAACATGTTCTTATCAGAGTTGCTAAATCTCAGGCAAAGACCCATCCATGGGACAGCTGTTCAGGGCATCACGTTCATTTAGCCCAAATCCCACTCTCAAGCAAGGCAGCCATAAGAGAAACTAAGCATTGACACACTGCTCCAGATTATTGCCAAAATAGCTCCCCTACCTCGTAAGATCCACATCACCAGTGGGTTTCCCTTTGCAATACACCATTCTGTAGAAGTGATTTTGTTGGACACTTGAAAAAAAAAAAACAAAAACAAAAACCACAACAACTGCTAATCAGCACCCTTCTGTTTAATAATATATGTGGATTCTCTCTCTCTTTCTTTTTTTTCTGGCTACCATTTTGCAGGTTTCTACCCAGTATATTCTCTGCTTGGACCCTGACGGTTGTGTGAAAGGGATTCAAAAATAGGCCTGTATTTCTCGTATCTTTATAAGCTACATGCTAAAATGCTTTCTACCAGATGGCAGTCTTTCAGGTATTCCGCTCCCCCCCCAGTATTATACACTTTAATAATTGAACATAAGATCATAAAACTGTGCTTCCACTGTGGTCCAGTCATGTCACTGTAATACAACTGGGTAGTGTGTAACCATCTCTAGCTGCAGATGGAAAAGTATATTTTTGTTGTTGTTGTTAAGGTTATTTGAGCCTCTGGTAGCACCAAAGGGTCCAAATGAATAGAAAGGCTAAGGAATGATTTAATCTGAGAGTAGATGCCTCCTATAAAGCAAGTTGCCTATAACAATTTCTCAAGACAGCATTTTGAGTGGGAACATAATGTTTGATGATCAGTACTCTCATATGCCAAAGGCCAGGATCCGGAGATTTAATGCGGATGGTACTTGTCAATTGATAAGATGCCACTTACTGCAATAATAAAAGCTTTCACAACACCTTACCGCTAATTTAAAGAGGTGGTCCTGCAAATTTAGTGCTAGCTGAAAATTTTCCTCTTAATCTACCTTAGAAAAGTAAAGTTAGACAAGTGGAGAAAGTTTTTGAAGTTTCAGACACCGTTATTACTGGTTTGAAAAAATATCATATTGCTTGTATTATTTCTGTTGGTTTGAGTTTTGGTGAATTCTTATCAAAGGAGTTAAAAGATTACCAAAAACAACTCGTCCCCTTTCTGCCCTCTGCTTTCTCGCTACATAAAACACAGGGTCAAAAGTACAAGTGTTGACTGTCCAACAATGGTGTTTCTACACTTGCTGCTTTCAGAAGCAGCCGGCTTTATTGAAAGGAGAACATTTCTTTCCCATTTTATGTTTGACTGTAGCTATCGATTGGAGAAGAAGAAATTGCAGCGCATCTTGTGCTGGCGGGTGGTGAGGAGCTGAGGAAGAGGGAAGGACCCCAGCTCTTTACCCCCTGCTGTTTCTTCCACTGCCACCATAGCCCAGTCAAACTGCTCTTTTTAGCGTTACTTCCACTCAGAACGGCAATTTGTTCCCAATAACAATGGCAGTAGATGCGCAGCCGCCTGATGTAACTGAAGTAACTGCTGTGGGGATGAGAAAAGGAGAGGGCAAGGACTTCCAACCATTGGAAATAAATATGCTTTCAGGCAGCTGCTGTTGCATTTGAGTAAGTCATCACTGTGGTTTCATTCTGAAACACTTCACCTCACTGCCATTATTACCTGTATTTTTCTTTTTTCCAAGCGTTACACAGGTTTTAAGCGACATATTATGTGCTGTGTTTGTTTTACTTGTACGCAAGGCTGGACAAGAGAAGGCTCCAGGGAGACCTTATAGCCCTTTCCAGTACCTCAAGGGGGCTACAGGAAAGATGGGGAGGGACTCCATCAGGGAGTGGAGCGATAGGACAAGGGGTAACGGTTTTAAATTGGAAGAGGGGAGATTTAGATTAGATATCAGGAAGAAATTCTTTACTGTGAGGGTGGTGAGGCACTGGGACAGGCTGCCCAGAGAAGCTGTAGATGCCCCATCCCTGGAGGGGTCCAAGGCCAGGCTGGATGGGGCTTTGAGCAGCCTGGTCTAGTGGGAGGTGGCCCTGCCCAGGGCAGGGGGGTTGGAACTAATGATCTTTAAGGTCCCTTCCAACTCTAACCATTCTATGATTCTATGATGTTGCCTTCAAGACCACTGATGTGCCTGGTTAAGCCTTTCAATCATAAAATACTTTTTAAAAGAAATCCAATCAGATCCAGCTCTCACAAAAGAAGTTGTAGTATTTCAAATACTCTTCATTATTTCAGCAATGACGGGACTGAGAAAGAGTAAGGGGCAACAGAGGGGAAACAAAGTGAGACTAGCAGACAATAACACTTAGCAGGGACCATCCTAGAAATAACAGTGTTACCGAGCACAGCAACGTCTGGAAAACTTCACAGGAACAAAGCAAAGGAAGCATATTAAACACATCAGAAACCTATTTACAGGTGTTGCAAACAAGCAGATACCAGAGAGAAACCAGTGTGGCAGCAACAGCAGAGATGTCTCAGCACCA
Source organism: Dromas ardeola (assembly GCA_013398915.1). Taxonomy (NCBI): domain Eukaryota; kingdom Metazoa; phylum Chordata; class Aves; order Charadriiformes; family Dromadidae; genus Dromas; species Dromas ardeola. The sequence goes on along the minus strand of VYZM01018849.1, from coordinate 188,307 downwards.
GGTATGCAGCCCGGGCCCTGTTTCAGGCAAGGAGGTAAACGGAGGACATGAGTTTTAGATCCTCGCCAGTTTGCAGAGTGCTATTTTGTGCTGAGCCACAGCACAGAAGACCTGCGTGCAGACTGTCCTAGCTACAGCTGATAATCGTCAAGGTCTCAGTCATCTGGGGGAAGCAGGGGAAGACACCTGGTTGGGAAACACCTAGCAGTCTACTTAGACACGTAAAATGAATTAAGTATATAAACTTATATTTCAGTTTCATATCATCTCTCCTTCTGTTAATGTTCATTAAAGAAGTTTAGAAATTATTTCACCTGTCCACTTCAAGACCAAGGAGTTTAAGTACAAAACTAATTTTTACTTCATTTCTATGAGCAAGTTTCTGTTTAAGGCAGTTGTGCAAAACATGGTTTTGAGCAAAAGCTAAAAAAAACAGAAGAATTTTTAATTCATATTTTGCACACTTATTAATAATAAGGCAAAGTGACAGTCCAAGCAAGACTATGTGTAAAGACACACTAAGTAAGCGCAAAGATTTCACCCAGACAACTTCAGGTTTCTTGACTTTAAAGTTTGCTGCCCATTAGAATTCAGAACAAACAGGAGAACAAAAGTAGGAAAATATGTTAAATAGATGTGCAAAATGCATGACAGATGACTCTGATGCGGTAAATAAAATATAATATCCTCAATTGCTACAGATTACTCATTCCATGAATATATGAAATACAAAATAAGAACAGTGAATAAAACAGCAAAAAAATCCCTTTTTAGAATGATATGTCTTTTTATGAAGTACCCACTAATGATGCAGGCAGGAAGAGGTGTATGATACAACAGCGGCCCTCAAAGAGGGGAAGTCCAACTCGTTATGGCTCTGAACGGCTTGTTTTACCACTGCATCTTGTCTCACATAGCGGCCAGCTCGGTGGAATCCCAGAGTTGTTCAGAGGGACCCCCAGGGCAGCTTGCCCAAACCCCTGCTCCAGGCAGGCCAGGTCAGAGCAAGTTCCTCAAATGCCCTTCAAGACATCTTGTCTCGAAGGCCTCCAAGGATGGAGAGCCCACAGTTTCCCTGGGCAGCCTGTGGGCAGGTCACAAGAAGGAACAAGGGATGGTGGTGAAGAGGGAAAAACAGGAAGAGAAGAGAAATGAAGAGAAAGAGAATGAAAAAGAAGCTGAATGATTTCTAAAGGTTAAGGAACCGTTTGCTTTATTCAGCTGTAACCTGGTGACTTCTGTTGCTCAGGTTTCAGACAGGCTTAGCCTCTGACAAAAGATGAACCACCTCTACACAGACTGACGTACAGTTTTCTTTGGTTCTATATACTTTTTTCTACAGAGTTTGCAGTATCTTACATTTACCTTAACCTGCTTGTGTTACAGATCATTGTGCGGCTGAAACAACCTGGCACTTTGTTTCCTTGGCGATTTTTGAAATCAAGACAGGGGAACAGCCTTATACTGCTCAGCACTTTGTACTAAGGCTAACAGGGCGATCCTTCACCATGGCTGATGAGCCATTCAGGGAGCTCTTAACTTGTGTAAGAAGCAGGTATGGAAGGAAACATCACCCAGAGCCTAAAAATAGCAAAGCAGGTTCTCTAGCATTGAAGTAGCCCAGGAGAAACCTTCCACCATAATGTCTTACTAGTCTCTTTATATAAAATCAGCAAGATAACATGAAGACAAGGCAGGAACGACAAAAAAAGATGATGACTTAAAGGCAGTGATGATGAAAGTGAGTGTAGCTACGATAGAAAATGCAAGAAAAACAAATCAATGAGAGGAATGATGTAAAACTTAAGGGAAAACAGACAAGGTACCTGGCATTGTAGTTCAGTCTGCAGTCGCCCAGCATCTCCAGCACACACAGTCAGGGTGACAAACTGAAACGTGCACCAGTTCGGTCCCAACTGGTACCAAACATTAAAGAATACCTACTCAGGAAATAAAAATACACAAACAGGCCATACCTTGTCCTTTTTGACCTATGCTGGCTGCAGACAGAAGCTGAAGTGAAATTCAACATCTTGGTTTCTGCCATCAGAGGATATAATGGATAAAGGCCCCAGTACAAAACTACCCAAAGCAGCAGAATTAAAACCTCGATAAACAGTGTAACATACTCCAGCACTATGATCTTCTCCACAATAAAGCCAAAGTTTATCCTTTGGCAGAGTCTGGGCAGAATGGGGGCCAAATCCATGGGATAAACTCCCTCAGTAAATGAGAAGACCATTCTCCACAAAGACTTCTCTTCGGCTATGTTTTTTCTAACAAACGTAAACAAGGAGACACAGACCAAGTCTAAAGTCTAAACCAAGATACTTCGCTGCACACACTTTCTCCCTGGGAAAAGAATAAGAGAGTAAACAGTGACAGATGTTAGACACACTTGGAAAGTCCTCGGATACTGCAGTGATGAACGACTATAACAACCTCTTTAGGACAGGACGGACGGTTTATTGTCTGAAGCACACGATACCGTTCCCCTTTGATAATGCTTGTGTACTGCAGTATCATACCAATGAAGTTACAATAGGGAGATTGTTTAAAAAATAATTGTAAAAAAAAAAGCTCTGAGAGAAAAGATTATTCATCACAGCACTGAGGGCTTTATTTTGCCTAGTTTATGAAATGCATAATTGTGCTAACATACCTAATTGTCAAGCTACTGTTTTGGCAAGCTAACGTATGAGTGGGTGCCAAACAGCAGGGAATACAAAACGGAGTGGAAAAACAGTTGAGATTTGACGGTGTTCTGCCTCCCATGAAAATATATAATATACATATGTGCATGCATTGTAACTAAGACACTAAGAAGCATTCATAAATCTATTTTTAATAGTCTCTCTATTTTTCTGGAGTTACTATTGGAAAAAAATAGGCCAGCAGGATTTGTTTTGCAATGTTGCTTCATATTGAGCCAGATTTAGAAAACATGGACCCGAAAACCTTGTTAGAGATGAGGAGTTATGAATCTCTGAGATCTTCATTTAAGACTGTTGCTTTATTATTTCTGTTCTACTTAGATATGTATGTATGTTTGTTGTTTTGCTTTTTTTCTTGCAGATACAGAAGTTAGCAGCAGAGGTAAAAGCTTTGCCTTTTTCAGAAGTAAAGTCAAGCTGTCCGGACAGTCACGTGCTAAGGCAGAGTATTATTCTAAAAGGGGTTGTCTACGCTTCTTAACACATCTTACTGGAAATATTAAGTCAGGTTTCTACTTCTGCTACTTTTTAGGTAGGTATTTATATTCCACCTCACTAACCTGCCAAACCCCTCTCTAGATCTTTCTGTTCTTCTCTGCTTTGGCTCCTTCCATCACCCCCATTACATCTATAATGGTAAACACAACAAAGCTTCTCCTTCACCTTGAATCCAACGGTCTCCACCTGACTCATGTTCAGAAGCCTAAAAACTACTTCTCCCCTTCCCTTGGGAGCAGACACCCTCTACACTTCTCACCGGGAATGGCACTTGAGCCCCAACACCCAGCAAACGAACCTAGGTGTTATTTGGGAGGCACTGGGTGGGATCAGCCAGAACTGCACCAGGGATCACATTAACCTTTAGACCGCGTGGCTGGTCACAGGCTGGTTCAAGCCTATGTGTTCTCCATCTTATCAATTAAGATGGATTTTGACCCTAAGGCCCGTGACCCTCAATCCAAACACAACTGATAGTCTCAAGTCCCACACTGATTTTGCAGGTATTTAGTAGAAAAGTAACTGGCATGCACAGCAGTTGCTGTGTATATATATATATATACACACACACATACAGGTGTGCTTATATATAGGCATAATGTATGAAGAGCAGAAAGATTTTGGAGAAAGCAGGTGTGACTGTCATCGGTCACATCTGGGCTATGCAAATCTCTGGCAGCACAAAAATCAAGACAGAGAGAAGTGGGCAAGCAGAGATGTGCACTGCCAGTCCCTGCCTCTCCCATTGGAGACAACGGCACTCAACAAGAGACATTTTCCAATCTAGTTGTTTCAGAAAAAACACGCGTTAAACATGGATTGTAAGGTATCAGGCTGCTCAAAGTTTTTTCTGTGTGCTGCATCTGTGCAGTGTGTGTGTGTGTTTGTGTGTGGGCAGAGACGGGGAGCGAGGCCAAGGCAGCAGCTCTCTCTTCTGCCTTCCATCCCCTGCAGGCCCAGGTCTGGTCCCCCAGACAAGCTCCACTAGAGCAGAGCTGCTGTGAAACCCTGCCCCGAGCCAAATACTCCAGCAGCCCCCCGCTTCTGGTTCTGTGCCAGAGACGCCCCAGCCAGGGAAGCAGCTCCCACCTACTTCGGCACTCTGCTTCCACAAAACCAGAATTCACCCCATTTTCAAAATGCACAGCACGTTACTTGCAAAACACCCTCTCTATTATTATTATATAGCCACTGACACAGTCATTTGTTTATACTTTCGGAAAAAAAAAAAGTCTCTCTCTTTCCCCTTATTACTTTCACCTTCCATAAGTTTAATCATCTTCCCCTATCTTCCTACCCACGTCTCTGCTAAAACATACTGACTAGCAAGCAGGAATACATATGTTTCCTATCTCTAACCTTTCTAGTTTTATGTTTTCAAATATATTTATTCTAGTACTAGAGAGGAACTATATTAGCATTTTGATTGCATTCTTCGCAGCATTTTACAAACATATAAGCGAGCATCCACAGAACTTATTTCCACCAAAAATACAACGTTGCGTACAGAATTGCTGCCATTAGCTAGTTTACAGTATATATTTATTAGAGAGAGGGTAAAGAAAAGAAGTTGTTAAATACTGGGGTTTAGTGGCGCAGTTCAGTATTGTTTGGACTGGGTCAGTTAGGGTTAGCACCAGCTTCCCTGTCTTCTCCCAACACTTGCAATATGAGTGGTTTTAATTAATTAGTTACTTGCACATGCACAAAGAAGTCTTAGTTCTGTAAAACCCCCTCACACCATTTTATATATAACTGGTAGTCGGTGTTACATCGGCTTCTATTTGTGAGGTTCTAATGCCAGCAATGCTGTAAAACTGACTATGGACTATGTCTCCCAGTTTCTTTGGGCTCTTTTAGAAAGTTTGGGTGGAGGGGTTTACTAATTCAAGTCCTCCCAGTGCTTTTTGTGTTCATGCCAGGCTTGCTCGAGTATGATCTGCAAAAGGCTTGAAATGGATATATGTTCATGACTTAAGTAATATGCTTAGAATCTATTATTTTGAAATAAAATTCTAGCTACATTACCAGCAGCTTTACTTCTGAATGAGCTAACCAATTCCTGAAAACAGAAAAACAACCTTCCTCCGATCCAGCTAACAGCAAAATGAACATATTCTGTTACAAAATATTTGACTTCTATTTATAATTTGTGTAAAGAAGTGGAGCCAATCGGAGCACGGAACTGATCTGTCCAGAAGGATCTCTTATTTTTAATGAGCATATCAAGCATGCTATGAGAAATAAACAATCGTACCAAATGTTCCACTGGCAGCCTATTTGAATATATCTTATCATTCAGTTAACTAAGGAGCAATCTGGTTTGATCTCCTACGACCAAGCTCTTACAGCATCTCAGGAACTGACTCTGTCTCCTAGAAAGTAATCCACAGTCCTGAATAAGCACCTCTGAGGTCTGTCTAGCGGAAGGCTTGAGTTAAGCACAGCTTCAATTGCAAGCGTAAAAGGAAATCCCCAGAAAAGCTTCTAAGCCGGCGGTTAGACCCTCCAGGCAGAGGAAAGCATTACGTACCCACTCCAGCACCTGGGTGAGCACTCTCGCCACTGGAGCATTACACAAAAGAAAAACCATTACTCAAGCAGGACCTTTTTTAGCAGAAAGCAAAAGCTGCCGCCGCACGTTGGGATTGGGTTTGATCTCACCGGCATGCCACGGGTGCACTCCGAGAGCCCCTTCCAGACCCAGCAATCCTTAAGAGGCTTAGATGGAAACACATCTTTGGGGTGGATTATAACTCAAGCAGACATGATGCCCGGCGAGACTTTAAAAGGAAGAGGGCTGCTCCGGGAGTTTCGAGCCTGTAGACTCAGGTAGCCCATGGGCAACGGGTTTCAGGATTACACCGTCTTGACTTACGCGTCTTCTTTTTCCCCAAGTCCTTTCTTTCTATTTTTCCGGAGTAGTTTTCACAGACCACTTATTCTATTTACAAGTTTAAAACAAATACATGCTTCTAACACAGCAGCAAAGTTGTTTTCATCACCAATAACAAAAAAAAATATTTTCATGGTGCAAGTTCATCAGCTGACTACAGTCTTATTTTACTACCACTGTATTGAAGGGGAATAAAAAAAAAAGATTCTTCCCACTTGCACCAGCACAGAAAAATAAAGCTTGTAAGAGAACACTCCTCCTAACCCTTACCACCACTGATAAAACAGCTGATATTTTTGTTATAGTTAGTATACCTATTAAAAGCAGTAATATACCTAAACTCCAAACAATCCATTTGTATTGGGGGCTTTTATAAAAAAACAAATTAAAAAATCAGTACTCAGCAGACTCTTATTGCACAAAGAGATACACTCTTTTCATAGACTTATTTAGTTCAAAATAATTGTCATCATGTGCCCGTCCTGTAGGCACACGACTCCAAAGTTACCCGAGGGTAACAGGATGCTTCCATTAAAACAAAGACAATGCCTCTGCTCCCATGAACAGTAACAGCCAGGAAAAATCTGTAGCAGGTGCAGCAGGAGCAGATCACACACCTGCAACCCAGGTGTGCTAAGAAAAGTACTATTTGTATTTTTCTTTTTTTTTTTACTTTAACCAACCAAATCTTACATTCTTTAGAACTTCATTTTCTCAAGTGGCAGCTTTTTCTTTTGCCCCCCTCAGTAGGAAACAGTTGTTCATCATTTTACAGTACCTTCTTCTTAGCAAAGTTGAATCATACTGAACGCGACGCCTCAGAAAGTTGTTTGACTTAGCATGATTCCTGTTGAATCATTTTCTTTCACGGTGAGCTGAAAGCCACGCTTTGGGACCGAGTTTCTAACCGTTCGCACACTCGCAGGTACTAAATTGTGCAATTTTACTGCTTTTGGCTTACAAACGGAACAGCAACAGCAAGGCAGGCACCTCCACCCCAGAGTCATCTGTCACTCTGCATACTACGCTAACTGCTCTTGGTATTAAGTTATGAGTGTGAGGGGACTCTATAAATAAAGGCTGACAGCTGGGGGCGGGAAGGGGAAGTCCACCTAATTTGTATTGACAGTTTCTCTTCATTTCCTCTTTTTTTGTCAGCAAATGTTATAATACATAATCTTGCAGCAGCCAGAGAAATTTTATTGATGAAGGCTATACCTCCAATCAATTTGCCCTAAATTGAAATTTTCAACTTACTAACTTGGCTATTGAAAGTTTCTAAGCCCATCACATTTCAGAAGTTAAAGACTGGACCTATGACAGGTAGTAAAAATGGATCACGGGTTCAAAAGGGATGCTCTTGTGTCACACTGAGAAAAACTGGATGGCCCTTGGAGGAAAAAAAAAAAAATTACAGATTTGAGATTCCAAAAGCTTACATGAAATCAGATCTCTTCTTTCCCATTCTCATGCTCTCTTTTTTTTTTGCTTCTCCCTCTGTATTTAATATATTTAGCATCTGTTAAACATTTATCACAATCAAGAAAGAAATTCTTTTTGTATCTTTTTACCCATCTTTTATAGCTCAATACTTAGTTCCAAAAAAAAAAAAAGAAAAAAAGGAAAAAGGTAGAGGACAAGAACAATCTCAGGACCAACACATATGGCTTTCTGGAGGGAAAAAAAAAACAAATAAGAAAAAACCAACATCTTTGCTTGATTTACATGGTAAACACTGTATCCATTATATATACACGGTGCGCTTTTACAAGTTGGAATAAGAGATTCTATTTGAAAACACCTTGAAGCAAAACAAATAATTGTTGTCTCTGAGAACATGCAAGCCATATGTAAAAATCAAGTCTCCTGTATACAACAGAAAAAGTATGACTAACATCTCACCAGAATGAGCCAATATATAGATGAAAAAAAGAAATCTTCCTCTGGAGGCCAACCAGAGGCCAGTACCTTAAAACCCTACTTTTTTTTTTTTTTTAAATAACCAAGAATTTTTTTATTCGAATGGTTGCTTAATGTTAAAATGCAAAAGAAATTCACGTAAGAGGGGCCCCAGCTACTGAATTAGTCTTGTAAGCACCCCAGCTACAATGCCGTGATCATATTTGCTCTTACATTCTTTCCATCTGGCCACATTAATCTTTCATTCTCTTGGCTCAGGAGTAGAGGAAGAGAGGAATATACCCTTTTCCACCCTATAGGCTGATGGTTATTGGTACTTCCCTAGCAGATGCACATTTAAAACTGAAGTTTGAAGCCAGGTCTCCCCTTCCAATCAAAGTCCTTTAACTCCTGTGCTGTTCTAAGTAGGTTAGGTCCCTACCACCACACCTGTGTAAGGAAGCGGGTTACCATTCTGTGCAGTGCAGAGGACAGGCTGGACACACACATCCCCTCCACAACTACTTTCCAATGGCTGAAACACACGCAACACAGTCCGAAGTCAAAGCCTGAAGTATGGCCCTTAATTAAAACCTCAGAGTTTTAACCCATCTCCTAGCTCCATATATCTGGATAACAGAGAAAAAGTATCTCTCCCCCCCATCCTTATTTCTCTCAAGCATGCCCACGGTACTTGAGAGAGAGAGAGAGAGAGAGAGAGAGAGAGAGAGAAAGAGATGAGTGTGTGAGAGAGACAGAATGAATGAGATTCGCTTTCCATAATTCCATCACATCTGTGCTGGTCTCCCTTAAATTTACTGATTTTTGTATATTGCAAAATTGTATACTGCAAAAAGCACCTATTAATTATATTCACAGCACATCAGAAAACTTGGTGAAAGTCGCACCTACATTCAGCATGGCATATTTCAAACAAACGATGAAGAGGACCCAGCTTCACAAACATTTAATGAAGGTTTTCTGACAGCTTGGTGGAAGATTTCCAAGCCAGCTCTCGTGCCGAGTGCTTTCAACTCACACTCAAGTCTGAAGGACTTAAAGGCCCCTCATAATAATGCCAAGACCAACACACCGGAAAGCATGTAATCATTTCGTTAGCAGGGATAATTACCATAAGGAACTGGAGTTTAGTGTTTCTCTGCATCGCCTTTTTGATACAAACTTTGCTGTCAACTTTTCTTCTCACTGAATAACTTCACTGTTAAGCAGATGGCCTTCGTTACAGCATTAGGAAAGATCTGGACCTAAATATCATTTCAGCAAGGCCACAGAACTTTGATAACAGTCACTTTCTAAAATACTAAATTTGATAAATTTTCTGTGACCCAAAAGAAACCAATTAAATTCAGCCTGATCTTAATCATAGTAAAATTTGTATGACATATACTACGCTTAATACATAGAAGCAAAAACAACACATGTAGAAGCAAAAGAAAGGCAACAGCAGCAATACCCAATGACAAAATCCTTCAACAAATACGTTTGCAAATACTCAGAGCTAAATTATCAAATTAATAGAATTTAAAACTTGAAGAAACTAAGAAGTTTCATGAAATGTTGGATTATCTTTTTATACACTTGCATAGAGCACTTACTTCAAAGTGTCAACCTGCAAAAACTTCATATGATTCCACTTAAAGAATAACAAATTCCACAGGTTCATGTTTGCAAGGATAATAATCAGTTATCAGCAAGTTTAATACACAATCTCTTAGCCTGAGCAATAGAAAAAACAGTAACTTTGAATCAATCAGAAAGGGTCAAAGAAGAAAGATTGTAAGTTTATAATTCATGTATGAGATATCCTTTTCCTTACCCAAGAATGCTTAAAGTTTTAACAAAATCCACATCTGAGATGTAAATCTGTGCCTAGAACTCATCTGTGACTTTTTAGTATAGTTTGTTTATGTGGTTTTAATGAGATCACATTTAGGTAACTGATTAAAAAGTAAACAAGAGGAAGTCATTTTAGGTACTTTTAATCACGTTATAATATTAAAAAGTCTTGAGGCAGATCCTCGCAGCCGTCTTTGGAGATGAGCTCTTTTAATCACCTTCCTGTTTGGTTAAGGGGAGTTGATGCAAAAACACATCCTCGCCCTCTTTGAACCAGTGATTAGCCAGCTTTAAAAGATTTAATGGTTCAGGTAAAAATATTAATACTTTGCAATTACATCGAATCTTTCATCCCCAGGTAGGTAAATGAGCACATAACGTTAAGTTTATTAGATAGTGAAATTGTTTCTGGGAATGCTTATTTCTACAAACCCAAGATTGTGTCCAGCATTAAGTACCATATTTCCTGATGCCTTCAATGCTTTGTAAACATTTAACATGCTCCAAAACTTGGTCATGCGTTGAACACCCCAAATAACTCAACCTGCAAATGCTTAAGTAACCATGCCTGAATTTGTCCAGTTACCTAGGCTTGCAAGAGCCCATAAGAAAGCAGAGCTATTTGTCAATGGGTTTGTATGCGGAAGACCGACATTTTTTAAGATTTGGGGTATTTTTCTATTATTTTTTTAATCCCATCTAAGTAATGAGATCCAGAAGAAACTGGAACAAAAGTTGTTTAAGATTTTTTTAAAAACTTACTACAAAGTTTCACTAGGCTATGTAGGAGAAGAAAAAAAATCAGAAGGGTTTGCTTTCTTTTCCAAATATTTCTTATAAGCAAGCTGTAACATATGCTAGGTACCTAAGAGCTGAAAATCAAAATGATTTTCACTTATCTTTCTAAAAATGCTGGTCACTGCTTAGGCCTTCATTTCCATTTGCGCAAGGAGCCTGAGTGCCAATACAGAAGAAAGTAATACCATATGTTAAAATAAAGCTTTAGAGAAAAGAGGCATGAGGGAGAGGGGATGAGATCCATCATTAAGTTCAGTTGTGCAGCGATTTTTCTTACACCTACTTGAATAATTATGAACATATTTGTGATCGGCCAACAAACAGAAGAAGAAACACATCTCGGGCAAATTCTTGAAGCCAGTGGTAATTTTTAATTGACACTGTTGGTGCCAGAATTTCAAACAGTGTATGCAAAAAGAAATTAAGCACAGAGGGGTGCTCACCTTCTCAGAATAAAATGCAAGCTGAATACCCTTGGGTTTTTCCCCAAGCTGCAGACTACCAGAGACAGTAATATTTGCAAAATCATGTAGCTATTCCAGATGTAAAATCAGGTAATTAGTTTTCAATATCTCATTTTGATAGCTCATTTATGGAAGTCAATACACTTTTAACTGCTAAATATTTTGGTTTTCCTCACTGGAGGTAGTTTTAAAATACCATGCGGTTTTAAAAAAAAAAAAAAAAAGAAAAAAAGGAGGGGGGCAGTGGAGTTCACTCAATACATTTAATTTCTCCAAGTTTGAGAATGTAGGACAATGTTGCAACACCTCTAATGAAGCAGCAAGTCCCAGTGAGAGACTTTGTAGCAGGGGAAGGGGATGTCTTGCTTTAAAACAAAACTGATCATAGAATCACTCAGGTTGGAAAAGACCCTTGGGATCACCAAGTCCAACCATCAACCTCACTCTGCAAAGTTCTCCCCTACACCATATCCCCCGACACCACGTCTAAATGACTCTTCAACACATTCAGGGATGGTGACTCCACCACCTCCCTGGGCAGCCTGTTCCAGTGTCTGACCACTCGTTCTGTGAAGAATTTTTTCCTAATGTCCAGTCTAAACCTACCCTGTTGCAGCTTGAAGCCGTTGCCTCTTGTTCTATCGCTAATTACCTGTGAGAAGAGACCAGCACCAACCTCTCTACAATGTCCTTTCAAGTAGTTGTAGAGAGTGATGAGGTCTCCCCTCAGCCTCCTCTTCCTCAAACTAAACACTCCCAACTTCTTCAATCGCTCTTCGTAAGATTTCAGTGATGTCACTCATTGACACTGACACTCATACCCACGTACTCCCAAGCACCAGGAGGCATGTCCCCACCTGCCCTGGCTGGAAGAAGCCAGGTGCCCAGATGCTCATACCCAAGCAGCCTTGGATCCAAGGTCCCATCCCTTGGATGCTGAGGAACACAAGGGTGCCAGTGCCAAGCCCTGCTTGCTGCCAACACCTCCACGTCTGGGAGACCCTCTCTGTCCCCTGTTGGAGCCCACTGGGATCACTCTCCTTCCCCAAAAGCTGTCAGGATTTCCTTGCTGCCTCCCTCCTGGGTATCCAGAAAAGCAGCACATGTGGTGCTTGGGACTTGCAGACCAGCTGTATGTGCTGATAGCTCCTGACAGCCCTTCTCCAGTGTCTGCTCCTCCTCTGGCTTCCACACCCACCCAGACCCATCATCCCTGCCCTAACACTCCTGCAAGAGAGGGTCTTGAAATAATCTAACGTAAACTGAAGGGGAGGCATTTACAACCATTTTACCCATCCCTGTTATCCAACTAATGCTTGCTGTCATCTGGAAACAACTAAGTTTATAGATAAATAGCCTTGATCTAATGGGTACATCTGTTCCCATTTTACTTGCAAGCTCAAATGTGCACTTTAAAAAGTGTATTTAAGTAGCACACTCCAGCTCTTCTTTTCCTTCTGGAAGCACACAAATCCCCTATTAGTCCTTTTGTTTGTGGACACAGTTTCAAGTATTGCTGCTTTTTTTCCATGAACTTTGACAAATGCACACACCTGAAGGACTAGGCCAGTGTCTTTAGTTTAATAGTCTTCTCATCCAACTTTACATTTAGAATATGTACTGATAAGCTTTTGTCTCCTGCCAGAGGTAGTTTACAGTAGATGAGAAGAGCGATATAATTTCATAAAAAGCAAAAGAAGTTATCGTACTGACTTCAGAACATACTGTATAGCCAATAGGGATAGATCTCTATGCTGCAGAGTGCTCCCAAGCCCCAGCATGTGTGCTGGCCATTTCTCAGCTCCTCGTCAAAACACATCCTGGACATGCACCAGCTCTCCTTTTCTGGAAGGGCAGCCATATGGGAATGATGGAAAGGAATCACAAAATGGCTAAGTAAGGTCCTTGCTCAAAATGATCAATGTATGATGACATAGACCGCTCTGCGGCATGCATCTACCCTGAAGTCTTAGTGCCTTGGACTCTCCAAGAGTCCAACAACTCATCCATCATGTTGTAGCACTGCACAACTGCTGTACTCAGCATACGACCGATCCAGCAAAAGATGACAGAGAGATGCACAGTTCAACTCAGTTAAGCTTCTGCATAAGTGACCATCTGATTATTTTTTGTTTGCTTCTGTATTAAGTATCACTTCAGCAAACTGCAAGCCTTAGAAAAAAATATTTTTATTTCATATTATCATCTCATTGGCATCTCTAAATTTCACTGATGCCTAAGAAAACCCAATAGTCACAGGAATGACATGTTCCTAAAAGGATCATTTATGTCTCTTAAAACGGTTTATGCTGTCCCTTAAAATTACCCTAGCTGCTCTGTGCTTAACAAAACCACCTGAAATCATAGTCTTAATGGCTATTCAGTCCTCCTCAGGCACAGGAAGGCAGGATTCAAGATGTCTGTGTTTCTACAGGTGCTCAGCTATGTTATGTCTACCTGCAAGAACAAGGTGTTGGGAAGTATTTTGTTTCCTCCATTTACTTTCTAATCCATCCTCATCAGAGCAGTTCTCAGATTTTACTTCCCTTGAACAAGAAGTACGTACCTTTACATACATTTTTATCTGCTCACCAGTTTTGCATCAATGGTAAATAATTGCACCACGCACCTTCTCCTTCTCATTGTATTTACACCATCAACAGGAGACTAGAAAGACCAATAGCATCCGCATGTCTACAAAACGAACGTGTACTCTGGTATATAGTGCATGTTTCAGCTGTGTAACTTTACTGTTCTACTGTCTATTCTCAGATGTTGACAGCTTTATTTAGTTCTAACCATTTATATTTACAAAGGGATCAGAAGAATAATATCTTCCAGGGGAGCACGCATTCCACAGTCAAGTACCTGAGGGTTGGGTTTTTTTCCCCCCCCTACTTGTACTCAAATTATACAGCCAAAATATTAGAAGACAGGCTTTGTTTGGGGGCTTTGTTCGTTCTTTTTCGCTTTGCTAAAAACGTCAGCTTAAGAAGTAGGGTAATGGGGCTGCCCAGAGGATCACTTCTCAGGGGACACCAGACTTGTGTTGTTGCTCTGTGGAAGTTGGTCAGAAAAGCCAGCTTCGGCAAAAAGCATCTTTCAAACAGACAGGCAGAATTTTGTGAAGGAAGCTCCTTCGTTTTCTAAATGACTTAATGCAAAGTTAGTGCCTTCTTCCGAACTGTTAATTAAGGAAGAGATTGTGGCTTTCTCACCTGTCCTACAATAATGCAGAGAGACCCGAGTTCAAATTTCTAGGCAACTTTTCCATAACATTATTGAATGGTAGGCTGAAGAGACAGATGCAGTGAAGTTCATTTACATTTACTGTAAATACAAAATGAGTATTCATCCAAATAATCTCGCAGCTCTCCACTTAAGGGTCTCCATGAGCTTCCAGAGTCGGTTGTTCCTGCTCAAAAACATACCGACACTGACATATTTATCTCTTACTATGTTTTCAGTCTTCTTTTCTGCCAAAGATAGTTTCTCTCTGCAATCTTTCATCTGTTAATTTGAAAGCTTCATGACATAACATTCCTCTTGCAATATCCCCTTAAAAAGCTATACCTATAAAATTCCTTGAGGGGTAGTTTTCAGTTTGGTTGGGTTGGGTTTTTTTTTGAATGATTGAGACTTGTATTTTTCTTTAATGCTCTACTGCTTCCAATCCTCCATTTTCCAAGATTTACAAACTCTTACTGTTCTTCTGTTCAGCCCACGTTTCCTTCCAGCTTCCCGTTCTTAAACATTTTTCTTTTCAAGTAAGATAGAAGCAGATCTACAGATCTCCATTACTGATTTCTTCCCAATTCCAAAAAAACAGGTAACCTGGGTATCATCTAAGAACTTGGTGGATTGCATGAGCTGCTCTACTGCTTATGGAAAATACATTTAGATAATTAAAATAACATTTTAAAAAGAAAACGTAGAGCTAATGTGTGGCTGTTGTTGGAAGCACCTGTGTTTGTCTCTAATGCGTCTTAAGAAGTATTTGTGTCTAGTTCCCACATATTTTCCATGATGCATTAAAGCCTCTACGACCTAATTTACTAACAGTGTTTTGGAAGCAACTGGTAAAAATAACATTGTTAAAGTGATTTTTATCATTTGTTCTAGTACTAAGAATCTCATTCATATTTTTTGTTTTGTTAGGGATGTTATCAATCTGATACTGCTTTACTCAAAAGATAGGTAAGAAGTACTAAATTCCACAGTTCTTTCTGAGTAAGACAGAAGACCACACTAACAGTAATACAAGTGTGTAGGATGCTTCAGTACAATA
>VYZM01018849.1:114323-172861 GCA_013398915.1 Dromas ardeola | reverse complement strand
GGGGGGGTAGTAAATGTTCTTTTCTGACAATACTTTATTTCAGTAATTTCGCTTCCTGGTACACGGGTCTTATTACAGTCTTTTCTACTATAATACTTTTCTTTTCTTTTTAAAAAACACATTGTCTTGTTTCTGGAGAGTTAATAAAATATTGCAGGATGTGCCATATGCTTGCAATCACTGAATATATAACTAAGGAAATTTAAATATTGTGCCATGTCTGGTACCCCATAAATTTCCCTCCCTGCCCCAAGCATTACACAGCTTCATCAAAGAGCTCAAGTTACAAAGCTCTTTGAAAGGTACGTATAATTTATACAATTCTGATTACCCTGGCAGTATCAAGAAACAGCTTCGAAAAGCCTGCAATTGCTTAAAGAAAAGTCAACAGTTTTGCCTCATGGGAGGAGATTGTTTAAGACAAAGCATTGAGAAATAAAGAGACACTAAAAGGAACCTTATAATGTATACAATAAACTTGTTGGACTAAACCGAGACAAGTTTTGAGTTTGGCCAGTTCTACATCACTCATGCATTACTGAAATAACAAAACCTAAACAATTGTCACAAATACATTTGATTGAACTTTGTGCACATTACTTAGCCATAATTGTGATAAGACACAAGTAACGGCATTCTTAGGCCCCTTTAATTCCTTTATACACAGACACTAACATAAATGAAGTGAATAAAAAAAAACACACAGACCAACATCATACAAATGGCAAAAGAGGATCTCAGTCCTGGGCCGCTCTGTACAAGAGGGACACTGAAGTGGTGGAGCGTGTCCAGAGGAGAGCTACCGAGCTGGTGAGGGGTCTGGAGACCAAGTCCCATGAGGAGAGGCTGAGGGAACGGGGCATGTTTAGTTTGGAGAAGAGGAGGCTGAGGGGAGACCTCATTGCCCTCTACAACTACCTGAAAGGAGGTTGCAGAGAGGGGGGTGTTGGCCTCTTCTCCCAAGTGAATAATGACAGGACCAGAGGCAATGGTCTGAAGTTGCGGCAGGGGAGGTTTAGATTAGCTATTAGGAAGAATTACTTTACTGAAAGAGTGGTCAGGCCTGCCCAGGGAGGTGGTTGAGTCACCGTCCCTGGAGGTATTTAAGAAACGTATAGATTTGGCACTCCAGGGCATGCTCTAGTGGCAGAAATTGTAGGGGGTGGGTGTGGGGGTGTGTGGCACGCTCTAGTGGCAGAGATTGTAGGGGTTTTGTGTGTGTGTGTGTGTGTGTGTGGGGGGGGGTGTCTGTGTGGTTGGATGATCTCAAAGGGCCTTTCCAACCATGAAGATTATATGATTCTATATTTGTAGAAACAGAATGCAGGAGAAAGAGCTCACATCAGTAACAGTGGATTTGCCAAGTTGTTTTTTTTCAGCCTGACAACAGAATGTTTATTAAATATTTTAGCCAATAAATGGGAATTCTTCATAAACAATCCTTGACTTCTGCCAAGACATACGTACAGGGTTGTGTGTGTTTGCACACATGCTCGACTACACAGTTTTAAACTACTTTGATATTTCCCAGTTTAGTTTTTGACTACAGCTGGTACTTTAGAGTATTAATTGTTTTTATATAACTTCATGAATAGTCACTTTACCAAATCAGCTCTTTCTGCTTTATTCACAACTCGTTTTAGTGACTATCCAGTAAATACGTTACTGCTCAAAAAAAATCAACAAGCAATAAGAAATGGATCACAATAAGAAGAACAATAATAAGACCAGGGAGCAGATCACAATAAAAAGAAATAGGTGCGCCAATGACGGACACATTTTGAAGGGCAGGTTGTCTCTGTCTCCCACTTTTGATATTCAACCAACCCTATTCTTCCCAATCATGCAGTGCCAACTGTCAACTGTTGCTAACCTGAACAGCAAACGGCTTAGTGTTTAATTAATGGAAGTTGTCTGTTTAATTGCAGCAAAGATCTGATTTGAAATACTTGGAATGTTGAAAGTTAAGATGTTCTGAAAGGATTTCTCCTTGCTAGGTGCACTCATTTAATGA
Source organism: Dromas ardeola (assembly GCA_013398915.1). Classification (NCBI taxonomy): domain Eukaryota; kingdom Metazoa; phylum Chordata; class Aves; order Charadriiformes; family Dromadidae; genus Dromas; species Dromas ardeola. The sequence goes on along the minus strand of VYZM01018849.1, from coordinate 170,847 downwards.
CATCGTCAAGCTACTTCCAGGGAACAAAGGTCCGGGGTGACAGCAGCCGGTTCCCTGAACAAGGTGTGATCAAGTGAGCTGACACACTGCTAGGTGTTAGGTTGCCACACACACACTTCAACCCTCTTTCCTTCAAAGAGTAGCTCAGGTTTGCAGATAACGCAAATCCATGTAGCAACACTGATTTTAATTGATCGTCTAGCCTGAATTTCTCTGAAAGTTCATCCTTTCCAAACCATTACTAATATAGAATATTTTCTGCTGTTGACAAAGGACAACTTAAGAACTTCAGAAATAAAATAAAGGATATTTTGGCGAGTTCTCATCTAATTTCACAGTTGAGAAAAGTCTCAAATATGAAAAGGAAGAAACACAGTCTGTACAAAACCTGGAAGACCAAAGGACACAAAAAAATTCACTGGTCTGATTGGAGGGTGGTGCAATACGTCAATGCTTAATGTTGGTGGAGAAAGAGCAAGAAAGAGAGGACCAGGTCCATGTACAGAAATGGCATAAGAGAGGGGAATGGAAAAGTTTTGTCCACACTCATATCAGACAGGTGCTAGAAGGATTCAGCGTAGGAGGAGTGTGGGACAAAACACTTGATGAGGCAACAGAAACACCATTACAAGAAATTGGTGCGACTTGTATAGGAGCTTGAAAGAGGTTTTTGGGAAAGTAATGAAATAGAAGACCAGGCAGAGGCTCAGTTATTCCTTTTAAACGCTAAATTTCTTACTCTATCACTAAAGCAATCATCACATGTAAGACATCACAAGAAAGAAGGAATATCCACAGTTAGATGAAGTGACAACGTTCAGGAGTAAAACTCCCCCCACGATACCATATTTTACACTACTGTTATACCAGGTTTTTCATTTCTTTTCTTTCCTGTCAATCATTTCAAACCAGCCATTTAAAAGTTTGTAAATCTTTTTACAGAAACAAAGTCAGCCTTGCTCATGTCCTGGTTAAGGTGCTCATTTGCAGAGCACACTGTTTCAAGCATGATTTATTAGTAAAATACATGCTTTAATGACTTGCCTTGTTTCTAAATTTATAAGCCTGAGTTGATGGAGGCTTTTCCTGTGTTAATGTTTTCTGGAACTTATTGCCTTGTATGTACAGAACAGTGGGCATTAATCAATACCGTTTGCTTGGTTACAGACTCCCAGTTTTCCCAGCGCTGAGGCAGGCGGTGCCTTTTTAGCATCAGCCTGAAGTGCCTGCTGCAGAGCAGCACCCGGGATGAGCCAGGACCCTTGTCACCCCCCATCTCCTCGCATACAATACAAACAACATGATAAATAAGGCAGCACAATACGGACAGACACACAAGTCAAAGGAACAGAAGCGGGTAAGAGTCAGAGCCTGTTCTCCACGCACCAGGTGGGTTGCTCTCGCTCTGTAATTCTAATTTAAACCGTGGCTTTTTATCTTCAATCCAGGGTTGTGGAAGCAGAGGGTAAAGCTTCCCCCACCACCATCCCCATCTCGTATGCTGGGACCATGTTAATGCTAAACCCGCTTCCACGGCACTGTATGAGCAGCTCTCTGAACCGTATCAGCATTTTGCATGCATTATAAACTCAGGAAAGAGAAAAATAACTTAATTTAAAATGTGCTGCAGTTTGTGCCACTGTTGCTAATGTCACCCTGAAAAAAAATTTCCACCCTTAACACACACTTCAAGTATTTACAGTTTATCTGTGAGACTCAAGATTTTCATTACTCAAAAAGTGTTGTTGCTTTACAAATGCATGGAAATTCAAACTTTCCCAGTTATTTTGTTACTGCAATAGATTCGAAAACCAAGGACGACTGGTATGAAGTTAAATTTAAGATTAATTTGCCATCTCGTGCAGAGAGATAGAACCAGGTGAGCAATGCTGAATACAACAATAAAAAAAAATATTTTTGCTTTACAATTTGCAATTCAATCATTTTCCACTTCATCAAAGAAAAACTACAGAGTTTCATTGCTGGACTAGTATTACAGCAGTTACTGATCAAGCACTGACACAGGGGCTATTCTGAAACCTGCAGAACATAGAAGCCTTTCCAAAAAGGGATGAGCTGCAACTCAGACATATAATCAATTTAAAAAAAAAAAAAAAAAAAAAAAAAAAAAACAAACACAAAAAAAAGCAGTGAAATATAAACAAACAAGCCCCTCCAAAACATACATTACCAAGCATAGGACTGCCCAGGGGACTGGGATAAGTGGAAGCCACCTCAAACAGCTTCAAGTTTTCCTAGCAGTTATTATATCACCAGACACTAATCTGGCAGCAAGGCACCATTACAGCTCCATCAACCCTCCTCTTCCTCCTTTCCCCACTCACATACACCCAAAAAAAAATTCTCCAGTGACTTTTGCTTTCCAGAATGTCCCATTTTTTTAAAAAATAAATAAACAAATCCCAGCAGCAACAGTGTAATTAAATTCACAAGATAATACTAAATATGTATTTTCTTTTTTAAAGGAATTGGGGTCTAAGAAGCCGTTTACTCTAAAACTTGTCAGTAAACCACGGTTGATTCTACAGTTGTTTCCTACAACCTACAATTTATTTTTTTTACGTTTCTCCTAGCAAAACTGGAATATGAAAATATTGGAACGCTACTAACGCTACTAACGCTACTAACGCTACTAACGCTACTAACGCTACACTATTACATTTTCCTGCTGAGTCTCAAAACAGAAGGATGTCCAGAAAAAAAATAATCAAGTGATTGTTTTGGAGTCCATTTTAGAACTCCAAAACAGAATAACAGTTATCATTACCATTTATAGTCTTCTAATAATCAACAGGAAGGGATTCACTGCTGGAACCACGAAAAACTACAGTATTTTAATCACTACAGAATAATTACTGCATGTAAGTTTATAACCAAACTTTGCTCATTTACAAATCAAGAGAGTAGCAGGGAAAGATGAATGGTGGGCTTGCTTCTGCTTCTTATTAGAATCTTTTTTGTGCCAATGCGTCAAAGGCAAAGTAACTAAAATCCAGTAGATATGGATCTCCAGGGAACACAACAAGTCAGGGATTTTCTGATGAAAGTTTTTTCCATAAAAATTGGATTGCCTGAAGGAACGTATGAACCAGTTTAGATGAGACGACCATTTCTGGCTCAAAGAGGGAAAGGGGGAGAAAAAGCCCGTTTTCTCTTACCTCCAAATAAGTAAAATCTGTAAAAATTAGAGCACTTAACTAGAACACAGAATGCCTCATCCAACTTCATCCCAGAAATCTGTCCTAGCCACTGAGCTACAAAGTAAGCTTGACAGTTTTGAGGGGGAAATAAAATTAAAACAAAAAACAGAAAAAAAAGTGGAGTAATGTAAGAAAACCAACCAGCTGGTGGTCATTGTGCTCACCTCAGATGTGAAAAATGAAGTCTACAGTCCACCTGATCAAGCCAGAGTCAGTCCTTTAAACTTCAAGCATGTACCCTGCCAGCTCAGGTAGCGGCTATCCTGATCAAAATAAGGACTGGTGTCTTGCTTTTCATGAAAAAGCTTGAGATTTCCTCAGTGCATAGTAGTAATAATAACAACAACAAAGTCTTGAGAAGTGTCAGCAGACAAGAGCACCTAAAGATCCACTTTGCCGGTACAAGTACCCAGTGCGAGGCCAAGCATACTAGTGATAGCATGAGTCCTGCAAAACCTATTTACAATTCATATTAGAGTGGCAACGTGGCTACGACAGCCTTTGAGGTTGATTTTGTGCAAGACAAAAACACTGTTGCTGTAATTTTGCTTTGTGAGAGGATGGGACTGGGGTAAGTGGCCACACTGCTCAGAGCATCCCACCAGTTTCCCCTACTGAATCCCAGGTCCACATCTGGAAAAAAAACCCACCCTGACTTCACGACTCCCAAGTGCTCGTTTGCTCTTCTCTCACTAAGCACAGAAGGCCAACACATGGAGATGCTTTAAAACATTGCAGCCTTGATTTCATTCTTCCTACCTGTATTGGGCCAAACTGCTGAAAGCCAAGCTATGGCCATCTCCACATTGCCAACATCAGCACAGCAAGCTAAGATGCTCAACCAAAGTCAGAGCATCATCCTATTTCCTTAATTGATTTAATTAGAGTATAGAATTCAATTTAGAAAGTACTTTTTAAATAAACGTATGCTAAGGAGCATTACATTCTTCTGGAAAACGTTTCAGATGTAGGATTGCACTTTCCAGATCTGTGAAACAGGAACAGCGATGCCTCGCTTTTGAAATGGCGTTATGTAAAGCTTCTTTCCTCTCTAGATTAGCACAAACCACAAGATTAAAAGCATTTCCGAGATGAACGAAGATTTGTGTACAAAGCTGTCACTTCTATAGGCAGTATAAACCTCACCCAGTGAAATAATTAGCCTGGGGAGAAAGTGTGTACTTGTTGCTTTGGTTGTAGTTCTTTTTGTTTGTTTTTGTTGGTGTTGCTTTTTTTTTTTTTTAAAAAAAAAGCATTATGACATGGATCATCTTATTTGAAAGACAACGTAAGATCTCAACGGTACTGGAGTAGCCTCTCTGACTCATACTGAACAAAAAGAGCTAGGCCTCAAAAAGCCTGCATTTGTTAAGAAGTTTCAATGTCTGAAAAGACAGAATGGCCGATGAGGATTCAGAATCAATTGCAACTTGGTGACAGATACACATGGCTTGCCCTAAGCACAGCACTAACGCCAGCAGAGCGGACCCTTTTCCTTGTTGTACCCTATAAACGAGATTTACTGTTGTGCATACACTTTCCCAAATCTTCAGAACAAACACCCAGCTGAGCAGCTTTTAATTTAACAGACAAATAAAGTATTTTGTACAAATTTTCTTCTCTTTTGACTCTACCCCCAACAGCTCAACCAACCAGAAGACTAAAGCACCAAAAGTTCCCTTTATTAGAGTGCTCGCTGACATGAAGTAAATTGTCGTGCTTAATGACAAAATCCATGGGGAACCAAAACCCCTACATGGGAGAAATCCCTGTACAAAGAAGCTTTAGCTGAAGACCAAAGCAGCTCACATTGCTCTACTTATTAAACTACTAATGTTAAAATCCTTAAAATGTGTCAGCACAGTGGTACATTATCCACGTTTCCTCGCAAGACCTTCAAGCTGAGTTTCTCCAACACTGGAACAGTCCTTTGGTACTGTTTATCATCTTTTTAAAGGAAGTATGTCCTGATAAAGCAGAGCATTTCAACATCCAGAGTCTTTAATTTTAAGTAGATTTTTATGTTTCATCAGATTGACGCTGGAGCTGAAATGCACATAATAAGCTTATTTACTTTAAGTCACCATGTTTTAATAAGAATATTTAAAAATTCTTAGGATTGTTGGGTGTGGTGACCATTAGTTGGAAAAAAAACGCTTTAGTGTGTTCCATTTCAGAGTTTCTCCTTTATTTTCCTCAGGAGTGGATGTATATAGTACATTCAACAACAGGTTGCATATCGAGAGTATGAGGGAAGATGCAGTAAATTCACATAAATGGGATCAGAATTTCACCTTTGATCATTACTCATTTTTTCAATTATAACCCTTAAAAAAAACCACTACCACAAACACAGAACAAAACATCTTTTCCTCCCCTCTTTTACTGTCTTACTCCAAAACGATCCAATTAATTAATATTTCCAACTCTCAGTAAAATCCTTGTCAAACATCGAAGGGAGCCATGAAATTACTCCTTGTAAAATGTCATTTTCACATGCTTTAAATTCTTTTGGCATTTACAAGTGCATGAATGCTCTTCATTATCCACCATATAATAGTATGAAGCTACCAAGATGGTATTTTTGATAAAACGTACCAGGTTTAAACTGAAGACGAGCATTTCGAAAGAGAAGTTTGGTTTTGCAGTTCTACTGGTAAAGCAGATGCACAAGTAGCAGGACTAAGGGAAGCCTTTGATCTCACCTACCTTTCATGTATAATTGACAGTTGTAATTTGGACTCGGGGATGATAGAAAGGCAGCTGAGAAATTCTTTGAGATGCCTGTGTACAGAGAAGCAACATATGCTTGATACAAGCTGAAAGGAAAATACAAAGCCCGAAGAATCAGCATTGCCGAGCGCGGGTGCTCCACAGCACAGCGGCCATACATGAAAAGGTAGCCCATGCAGACCTCACCAGCGCGACCGTCCTTTGGTCAGGCTCTAGGTTAGCATTTCTGCCCACGCTAGGTAAAGACAGCCTGAGTATTACGCTGAGAAACACCCAAAAGCAGAAGAAGGGTAACAGGTCTCTTTACAGAAGGCAGGGAGAGAGCAGAGAAGGTATAGCAGGAGAAGACTACATCCAGGGTAATACCGAACTGAATACCCTAACAACCGTTCTTGGTTGTGGGTTATTCCACAGGGTAAGGAGAGAGAGAAATTTTAATCTAGCGGACCATGTTTTCTGACTTCAGGGCGTTTTCCCAAAGCAGCAGTTCTGCTTCGATTCACTCTTGGCCTTGTCACCACGAGCAGCGAGAGCCCCAGCCAGCCGGCCAAGCGGAGGGGCTGGAGCACGGGGCATGCCAAGGTGGCGGCCCAGAAGGGTCTTCTGCCTTTGCCCCATCCCCACCAGCCTCTTCAGCCCTTCCCGGGCACACCAGCCTGCTCCCGCCCAAACCACCCCTCCAGAACCCCACAGGGCAGGCAATGGCATCTCGGCAGGCCTCCAGGCCTTTGATCTATCAGGGAAGGGGCTGTAGCGACAGCGGCACGGGAGGCAAAGTTTTAGGTGCAAGTGACATATTTACAGAATTATCTGCAAATATTCTCTCATTCTCTGCCAAGAATAAAAAAAAAAAAATATATGAGGCGGTGTTGATGCTGATCACTTAAGGGAGGAGTTAAGAGCTCCGATGAAACCACACCAGCACTTTGAAGTTTCGGTGAAAACTCAACCATAGTAGTCCAAGTAGAACCGGGGAAAAGAGTTAAAAATTCATTTACGTGAAGGCAAGTTAATGCTGTAATTAAGTTTTAGAGTGAGCACAGACACAACATCCCCACAACGGGATCACTTCAGTACATCAAAGACAGCATGAATCAGGACTTAACAACACAGATGGGTCCAATTCACTGCTTTTCTCAATTTGCATAGTTTTTTTGGTCTCACAGATCTTTAATGCAAGAGTTATTCCTATCATGACCAATTTCTATTAATCCACACTGTTGATCTGCACTGTTTTTCAAGTATCATTTCAGGTAAATAGATATTATTACAGGCAGTCAAAACCAGAATTTTCATCTCCTGTTAAGCACTGGCAAAAAACACTCAGGAACAAAAAGGTGTCTAAATTCTGAAATTACTTGCAAAGGAAGAGGCAAACACTTTAAGGCGGAGGAAGGCTGTCCCTCAAACCAGGGTGCTGTGCCTAATCCAGAGGGAACAGGAAAGGCAACGAGAAAGTACCCATTTGCTGTATCTTTCCTTGCACTTTAAGGAAGATGTTAGAAAAAGCACAAGCACTTTTAATATGATTTAGGAAAAGGCATGTATTCGCAACAAAAAAAAAAATTAAGATGAGAACTAAGTTGAAGGAAGACCAGTAAAAAAAAGTTTTAAAGCTAAACAAAGAGAAGAATATGCATTAAAAATGTCAGACTCCGTAACAGTTGAAGACTGTCTGCCACGTCCGTAGTGCTAAAATAGACAAACTGGAATGATATTTCGCATGTTGCCACGTTGCTGGCTCAGTTTTACACTGTCCACTGATGTGACATCAGCCCAGGCAGTATTTTGTGAAGTGCTGTAAGCAGATTCATGAAACTTTTCTTATCCTCAGCAAAGTCAGGTGTTGGGATACACACAGCAGAGGAATTTATTCTAGTTCCAAAGCAGTTTTAAACTGCTAAATCCACAACGTATACAATAAATCTGTAAGACAGATGGCCATAAATCCCTAATGAAACACTGCCAATGTAAATATTATAAAAAGGATAAATAGCACTTAATTACACCATTGGCAAGCAAGTTGGGTTTTTCCTCATCTTCTTCTGCTTTTCACCAATTTCCCAGGCTCTCTCAAGCACACAGCAGGCACAGCACAGCTAAGTGGTGGCTCTGCACTCTTCCTCTGCATGTTTCTTACTCTCCTGTGCCTTTGCTTCTCACTTTTTTTTGTTTAAAAAAAAAAACCCAAAACAACAAAACAAACATAAAATATACCACTGTTGGTTTGAACATTTGTAGAAGGTTTAGTTGTACATACAAGATGAAAAACTAACAGGGGCACAAAAAAAAAACCAAACCAAACCCAAAACACGTAAGCATGAACAAGCAACACCACCTACTGATGTAAAACGACCTGAGGTAGACAAGTTCGGTGGTTTTATAAGCAGGGAGAGGTGTGTGTAGGGAAATGCCTGCAAGAACAGATTTATTTATTCTTAAAAGTCTTCTGGCTTCTGCATTGGGAACCCTGACGGAAAAGAACAACTAGCTTAAAACACGACTAGAATGACCCTCTTTAAAATCTTTCAGCTCTTTTCCAGACTGTTCACATGCTCTGCTGCTGAAGACAAAAAGTTGCATGTTACCTTTGACTTGAGCTAGGCTGTCGTGTTTGGTCCTGGCCCAGAGTTATGGTTAAAAAAAGAAAAAATCTGTAACAGATTACTTTCTCAAATAAAAAAAGAAACCCTACCGAAAAAAACTCCAAACTATTTAATATCTTTGATCACTGGGTTTTCCATTTATCTCTCACTCTTGCACAGACAGGCTAAACCTTTACCCACGAACCAGAAATTCTCCCTTGTAATCTCAAGAAACCAGAGATGCTACCTTGCCCAGTATGCAGGCAATTTCCAAATTCTCAGTCAAGCGATGAGTCTACAACTCCAAGCCAGTAAACCAGCCTTCAGTGTAACACCTGGCAGCACTTTCAGATTGCAGCATTTAGTTGTACTGAACTTCTTTCCTCATGCCATATACTATATAACCATGTTTTTGGGTTGTGTTTTATTTTTTAACACCTGCAAATTTATTTTAATACACATACCTATCATAGGATGCTTCCTTTATTTCTACTGATGCTTTAAAAAAAGTGGCTTTTTTAAAGGAATAAAAATCTCAATACTGTAGTAGTAGAATGGATGAATTCTCTGCATTTAAACTATATTTTAACCCACCTACAGCTATTTTAAAGTACTATAAAATACAAGACACCTTATGAATGCAATAATAAGCAGCTTGCTCATGTATAGTGGACATATCACTTAGTATTTTTCAAATACCATTATGTATTGCCTTCAGTGATTTCATATAAACGTGAATATTGGTTTAGTTATGGTTGCCATGTGTGAATGAGCAATGTTGGCATTCCTACACGCACCTTTGAGTGAACATTTCAATTCACTTCATTAATCCGAGAGAGAATTGTGTTGCGAGGACTAGGCATGACTGTAAGGTCTTAATTCGCAGCAGATTCAAAAATATATAGATAACCCTCGTGCTCTCTAACTTTCCCTCTGGAACTTCCAGAATGCTTGACTTGTTAATGTGGGGGGGGGCGGAATTTAAAAAGTGGAAGGTTGGTGTTCTTGCTGAGCCCACAGCTGTTTGCTGAGACTTTTACTTGGCTGAAGCTTGTATCTAATTAACCACGGAATTGACAAATTCACTTAGCCAGTAGATAGAGTTCCATCGTTGCTAAATGAGAATGTGAGTGACCAGGCTGACTCTCAGAGCATTAATTCAAAGAATTCAAGACTCAAAGTACCAAAATATATACATAATCGTAGAATTGCGGTCTCCGCTTTTATGAGAAAGCAAAGAGAACAAGGGGTGGTTAACAGCACAAACAACAGGGAAAGGGGTTTTCCCCCTCAGGGGATTGTTATATTCCAAACATGGCAGTCATAAAAAGATGTTACGAATAAAGCAAAAAAGACCTCCAGACAGCACTAACACCATTCACTTTCCATCGGTACCATTGTACAGAAGTGCAGCTGCTGAATCCCCTCGCTCACAGTGCCCTTTAACATCTCAAGCCTAAGCTCTGCTTCCCTACTCTCTAGAACAGCTCAGATCAAAGACACAAAGAGCACTCAAAACATTAAAATCTATTAACTCAAACTTCAAAGCCACCTGATTTGTTGGTAAATTATTTGGTTAATGATTGATTTGATGTACTTTGTTGTAAAGTGTGCCAGAATGAAAGAACACAGACATTAAACCGCAATTACTAGAATTAAATAAAAAAATCCCACAATACGGCGTTAAAAGATCAAAGGGTAAAGAAACATGATTTCTCTGTTGTGGAGAGGATATCACTGGAATGGAAGCAAGCAGAAAAGAGTGAAAAAGAAACAGTGAAAAAACAGAAAATTAGTCTCACAGAGAGGTGATTTACTTCTCATTGCCGTAATGATACCAAATTCTGTTTCAAACACATTAAATATATGAGGCTGTTAGTGTTACTCATCAAGAGTGAAAGGAGTAACATTACTACTTATTAATCTTAATGTTCTTGATAGGTTTCAAGCTCTGAAAGTGGTGATTAAGCTTCTTCACAGAGGATGGTAGAAGACTGCTGAAAACTTCATCCCAGGAATACTTTCAGGCCAACAAGTTCTGCACTTTTTTTTTTTAAACCAACAGAAGAAAGCCGAGAGAAACTTTATCTACCATTTTAAGTAGTAAAAATGTCTCCCAGCAGAGCAACGCTTTCATCATCTGGCACTCATGTCCTTAATGAACACACAGTCAATATTGCCACAGTTCTCCAGTGCACACCTTTATGGTTTGTTAGATCTGGTAGCTATTAGTACCGCTGTCCTCTAGCTACATTTCTCTCTGATCTCCCAAGTTAAGCATGTGTAGGTTGGGTGCGAGTTTTAAAGAAAGTGTTCCTAATTGCCTCCAGTTGCTTCTGGGCTTGGCCTTACTGATTCAGACTCTTTTTAAAGAGTTGTCTTCAGTAGAAGATAAATTCGCCGCTTTCACCTCGGGATAACAAAGATGTAAGATAAATCAAGGAAAGGTAGAAAGAGTACATTGTGAGGGAAAGAGAGCCACCTAACAAAAAAAGCCTTCGATCTTACCTTAAGGTAAATTAGATGAGGTCAGCTTTATACCTTGCTCCCCCACTGGGAAGGATTTTTGTTTCCCCGTTTTTCTAAATGTAAAACCAAAGCCTCTTATCTTCTTTGTACACTTACTTTGCCTTAGGAAAGATAACATATGCTACTCATCTTAAAATTAAGGAAAAAGTTATGGGGCAGATTTTTTTTTTCTGCTTCTTTTTTTTTTTTTCAAGAAGGAGCAAGGACCGTAAGCTAATAGGAAAGCAATACCTTCCTGAAATACAAAGACTATTGTAATGTTGAAGACATCCCTAACATTGAAGGCACCCTTTGAATAAGGGCACCCTAAAACTCAACAAGATGATACCACAGCAATTCTCCCAAATATCCACAATCCTAAGTTCAGAACACACAATGGATCCCCTGCAATAAAAAACCTTATTAGAATTAAAAATAAGTGGGATTAAATGTAATTCCGCCTATTCCATCTAAACCTTAGCTTAGTTTAGTATAACTTGTCTCTCGTAAATTAGTGGCTGTTATTTTATAGCCCACATTTGGCCATAAGTAGTTACTTTCTTCTTGTACAAATAACAAAAGTCACACTTCCAGCAGCAATTCCCTCTACGACAAACTCCCCTTAGGTCCGGCTCAGGTACCCTTCTCTGCTGCAGCCCTCTCCAGTGTGCTGCAGTCCTCTCCCTTTCACCTTCCCTCCCCTCAACAATTCTTAAGAAGGATGGGCCACTTCTAACAGGCTCAGAAGCTCACCCGTAGTTTGCCAGGGGGTATAGATTCAGAAGAGGAAGGACACTGGAACAAGGCCCAACTTTCCACATCCCACCACTTCTCTAAAGAGGAGTTCCTGCCCTGCTCTGCTGCTGTGTTCTCTTAAACACCTTCCTTTTATCCTGAATGTAACTACATTCAGGTGCAAGTGCTTATCCTTACATAAATTGACATTAAATAAGGATGCTTACAGTAAATTTGCTCTATTACTTAGAGTATAAAGTTGGATAGAACTGAGGAGCAATATCACACACCTGCAGGTTTAAAAAAAAAAAAACAAAATCAAAACCCAATCAACGAAAAAACAACACAAAACCCACCCTTCCTTCACCTTCTCCATTAAAAGTTTGTATTATTCTGCATCAGCACGGTGAACCTTAATTTGGTAGAAAAAAGCCACACTGACAGGTAGAAAAAAACCCTACATTGTATTTCTTTCCATTTTGCCCTGCTATGCCTTGCGTATCAGAATTTGTAATACCTGTAAAAATACAAACACGTGAGGTTGTTTTTAATTAAAAACAACACTGCTGACAGAAATAGTCACTTCCTAATTAAGATGTGTTTTAGAAAGTGATTGAGCTATAAACTGTCTTTTCACATGTTAAATGGACATCCTAACTCTAATCACTTGCAATTAAATCAATCAATCAGGAAGAAAGTATTTTTGGAAACTACCATCAGGGATACAATCAATCTAATCGCTCAGTTTCCATGGGAAGTTGCAGTGATCCCACAGACACAGAAGAGCAAGAACAATACAAGAATTAAACAATGCATCTGTGCAGTATTAAGCTAATTTCAAGAAGCCTCCAAAAAGTAGTCCCAAGAACAATACAACCTTTCATTAGCCTGATTTCGAAACCGTGTAGAGTTTGGTCAGCCTATGAAACATGGCAAGAACCAAATCACGAAGGAGTACGCTGCTGGAAGTTCCAAAAACATATCTGGCTCATCTCCCTCTGATCAGCGAGATCACAGGAGCCACAGGGAGAGTCACTGTTCTCCTTCTGGCAGGAGGTAGATTGCACAGGGAACACAGAATCTCACCTAAGTTTTTTGCACAACTTAGGGATGTTTCTTTTTTAATAGAGTACATTTATTGTCCTTTCTACCAGCCACGTGTGGTAGTGTCAGAAATTAAACAAGTGCTGGTCTGGTTTTACATTAGATACAAACCACATCAACACTATTTAGCTTTAACTGTCTGGCTTGGTTTGTCTGGGGATTTTTTGGTTTGGTTTTGGTTGTGTGGGTTGGTTTTGTTTGGTTTTTTTTTTGGGTTTGTTTTTTTTTTTTTTACATTAAGGAATTCACAAGATCTGTCCTATTTCTGTAATGAAAAGAGATACTAAACTAGTTGTACCTTGCTGTCTGTAGAAATAAGCTTGTCTTTTGTGACCATAACACATATATTCGAGGAAGAGAAATGCAGATTGAAGTGCTACTGAGGCTAACATCAAAGTTGTTTCCATGGTTTCTGACGACTCACAGGACACCTTCACGCATGCCAAAAATAACTATGGCATGTAGCTAAAAGGTAGCCAGCCCTCAAACAATCACTGAGTTCATTTTCCTCCAGCATAATTTAAACACAGGCTTATAAACCAAAGACATAGCCCATTGTTCCATGACTTGTATTTGACCACGTCTATAACAGAAAATTAGAATGCTTAGTCTCTAAAATGAATACTACCATACCATCTTGATGTTTAAACACCACCACTGGTCTACAGACTAAAGACATTTAGAGAAAAACAATCTATAAGTTATTTCGTGTGACAACTGTTTTCAGGCTCATATAGGAAGTAGGTTGCGTTTTGCTGATATTTTAAGGGCTCCAGTAATGAAACTAATGACAATATACTTCAAAAGCTTCCTCAATGCATACTCTTGGGAAAAAAAAAAAGACTATATTGTCTGCTGCAGCTGTCTGACCTTTTCTGTATCGATGATGAATCCACCTGGCTGAAGTAAGACTTCTATAGGTAAGAGGAAAGTCATGTTCAGGGCACGTTATGGTAATGCTATGCAGCATGCAAGGGGATGCAGGAAGGCGTAAGTAAAGGAGCCAATGGAGGTAATAGTTATTTTCATGCTGAAAAACATAAAATTTGCTGAACAAAGAAAACTATCAGAAACAAGAAAGCTTACCTAACTAAACCAAAAGCTTTACATGGTATTAAAGAAAAAACAGTTTGTTGGAAACCTAGTCAGGAAAATATATTTCACGGATAAAGAGTAAAACATTTGTTGTTCTTAACGTACAGGCAAAAAGAGAAGATGGTGTAAGATGAAGTGAGTATTGCTTTCAGGCACTGGGCAGCTCCTTTAGTGCAGTGGTGTTGATTTACACTACATTTCTGCAAACAGTGGTTAAAAGGAGCCTTCATCTGATGCTTTCACAGAGACACAGGGGAACAAGTCCTCATGGCCATGCTTATCACGGAGGAAGGCTTTGCAGGGCCAGGGCAGAGGCTACCACAGGTGGGGGGACGAGGACACCATGCATGGAGTGAGTTCATCTCATTTCAGTCCAGGCGTTCTTACCTGAGCTTGACCTAGAATGCCACCAAGCATGGCACACTGTCTTGCACGTTATATACCTTTATTGTTCTTGAGCTACCTGAAGTGCATTTTATGGCTACATTTTATGTTGCAGGTAATGCTATATAATGGTATTTAACGTAGTCATATGCAACAGGATATTCAAATTATGCTTTCTAGATTATTAAAAGCGTTTAAACAAAGTTTTGTATTTTCCATTTTTATTGGGTTCCTATGGAACATTAGGAGAAAAAAAAAAAATACTCCGTGGTATGACTATCTTTCATAGGCCCAGCACACAGATTTATTTCTCCCTAAGGTCCCACTACCAGAGTCAAAACAGAGCATCCCCATCCTCACTGCTTGCCCAAAGCTCCGGCAGAACTGCGTTTCTCCACTCCTCGGCCACCCAAATTGACGGACAGGTGCCCTAATCCAGGTCACTTTGCTTAAATGCCTCAAAGACATCCTCATAGACAAACTGATGAAATACTGACTAGATAAACAGACAGTGAGGGCGACTGAACGTTGGCTGAACTTCCCTCTACTTAGCACTGGGAACACACATCTGGAGTGCTGGCACCAGTGCTAGGCATCCCAGTACAAGAGAGACATGGATACACTGGAGAGGTACCAACAAGATGGGCCACTAAGGCAATTAAAGGCTTGGAGCATCTGACGTGATAAGAGGCTGAGAGACCTGGGACTCTTTGGCCTGGGGAGATCTTATTACAACACATAAATACTTAATGAGGGCAAGCAAAGACAACAGAGAGAGACTCTCCTCAGCAGGGCAGGAGGCAAAAAATGCATTATAGAAGTCCCACTTAAACATTGTAATAAAAATTATAAGTTTAAGAAGTGGTTGGGTTTGTTTGCTTGTTCTTTTGTTATTTTTTTAACTGTTGGGGTGGTCAAATGCTGAAGCAGGTTACTCAGAGACATTGCAAAGTCTCCTCTCCATCTGTGAAGAGCTCCAAAATTTGGACTAGATGATCTCCATAGATATTTTCTGACCTCAATCACTCTCTGAAAGGTGCCATTAAGTGTGCTCTCTAAGTAGCTATTATCTAATATACTGGGACAGATAACAAGGCTCATATCGCAGAACACATCGGTACAGGGAAAGAAGAAAAGACACTACTACTTTATATATAGGCACTCATCTTCCAAGACACTGGTTCCAGGATATCCTTGAAATTGTTAGTCACAGCAGCTGCCTGGAGTCAGAAGTGGAACTGAATGCTTAGCTATCCATTTATCATGGATATTTTATTTTACTTGATTAAAAAGGAAAAACCAAAACCACCTACACTGTGCATTTGCTTTCTCCAGCTCATGGACCCACGGGTATGCGTGCATTGCTTCACTGAGAGTGAGGATCAAGGGAAAGATCCTCCTATTCAGCAGATGGTGGGAAGCATGAGCAGGTGGGAGATGTGCTAGAGCAAGCACGGCAATTTTGGCAGGTGGTGGGCAAGCTGAGCAAGCAGAGCTTTGTCACACTGCTCAGGAGAAATCCAGAACATTTAGATAAAGGAGCATGCAATATTTTGAGTTAACCAAGGAAAAGGTAGGGAGAGAGATCACACGCATTAACTGGAAGCACCTCACGATGGGGTGGATGGGTCTGTATCATCCTGAAAAGGCTTCTCTAGGGTGCATTAGTCTAAAGAACAAAAAGTTGAGGAAGAATACTGGGAGACTGCAGTTAAGCCAATTTAATCAAAGCTTGGACTTCTTAGTATAAGATGCTGCAGGACAGAAGCAGGGGAATATCCAAAACCCAGACAGACAAGGAGGACCTGCAACTGATGTTTCCTCTTTTTAATCCTGGCCATATTAAGGTATCTGACCAAATTTCCTAGAATCCAAAACCTCTTTGTAGCGCAGCCGCCTCTACCTTTTTCCTGACACTGCAAGTTTACCTTGAAAGAAAGGGGTATTTCCAAATTCTCTTGAAGAAAAGCACTGCCACTGTTAGCCAGCTCTCCTTGTAGAAATATACAGAGATTGAGTATCCGTTACTGTCTTTATCCTCGTTATAGACCTACACCAGGAACATCACGCATACCCACAAAGTCCCACATCAGGAGCAACACAACAGTGTGCTGCCTCATTTTACACTTTCCTAGTAACCATCCCACCGCCTCTTGCCAGATCCAGCTGGGATGGCTGAGGACAGACCTAGAAAATGTTTTCTGTGCTCTCCCTTGCAGAGCTTTGGCTGTCCAGTGATGCTATTACCCTTTTAGGAACATTCACTGCTCTGTAAAAAGGGTTTGAAAAATTCATCCTTAGTCTCATGTTAGTAAGTTCACTAATACAATGCCAATAGCACAAGAAGAAGAAATGCAAGACATTACAATTATACGGAGAGTTATTTGTTAAGAAATCATTCATTCCTTTCATTTTAACTATCTGATGTTTATTAAATACACAAGAATTATATATTAATTCTTGAGTTATCTACTGTTAATAGTATTAAAACAGAGTGTGCTTTATTTGTGTGTTAATGGCTTTAGGTTTCATATTATTAAGAATGGCTTGTAGCAAGTGTTTTATTATGCCACATTTCCTTCTTCTTCATTGCTTACATTCAAAATAAAAAGCTGGTTTTTTGCTTAAGCATCTCAAAAGCCACTAAACAGTAGGTATTCATAAGATCTTAGTACTGTTTCCAGTTTCTCTCAGCCAAGATCATAACCCAATTATCTGTAGTCATCACTCACAACTGATGCCAGCTTGGCAGTTCTTCAGTGTTTCTGTTTAAAAAGAACTCTAAAATAAATGAAATGGAATGCTGGGAAAAAAACCCAACACCCTGCAATTTTAAAAAGAGATAAAAACAACTTATTTACTTTTCACTGTTGAAGTGCAGCTGTAACTTTATCTTTATTTTAAAGTTATCTTATTTTTAGAGAGGTAAAGAAAGCAGACTTCTCATCATTTTGTTACTCCTTATATTGTACAAATCTGAAATTCATTGAGTCTCCTGAAAGACCAAAATAGGAACTACTTTGTAGAAGGAAGATCGCAAGAAGGGAGAAACTCTGGATTCTATTCAAGAGATTCTTTCTGCAGGAGTATTCAAAGTTTTCAAACTCTTTCAGCTTTGATTTATTGAGGGAGGTAGAATTTGCTTTTATTATGGCAATAGCTTTTAATACTGGGAATAATCAGAAGGTGACTATCGTATTAACAAGACCTGCCTGATGAATCAGGGCAGCCATTTGTTATCCGAACTTATTTCATAGCAATTGCCAGGAGCTAAGCTGGGGCAAAAACTAATGTCTGACTTTTAGACATTGTTTTAGCATCAGGACTGCTTGACCAAGAAGAGAAAGAATTTTGCTTAAGCATTACAGGCTTTCTGGAACATACTCTGATTTCACTTGTGCTCAATGTCATGCTGACCTTGCGAAAGCACATAATTCATGGAAGCTCATTATTTGTATGTTTACTATATAAGAATACACACCCATTTCTTTTTTGTTTGGGCTCTGCACTGTTATACCTGTTTGACCCCAGTGGCTGCTAATTGACAGTAGCAATAGACAGGAATTAAAGCCCCTCTACCAGATTATTTTTTTTCTGAAGACATTATAAATCATGTTTTACAGTGCAGCAGTGGGGTACATTCTGAATCTTTTCAAGTACTCCATTTCCATCACACAACTATTTCATTTTTTCCACAAAGGATTTAAAACTCTGAGTGACCTCCATAGGTTGATGTTTCAGCTCCAGAACATACAGGCTGTGACTCTAACCAGCAGATCACTGGAGCATCTCAAGCGTCAGCTCAAACCACATGCCACATCCTGGGGACCCACCTGAGAACAACGCCTGGCCTCCAGGGTCACAGTAAAACACGACAGCCAAGATTAGCAGTTTCTACAGATTTTCTTTGAAAAGAAATATATAAATATTATTTATACATGGCATGACAGATATTATAAGAGGAGGTAGTGGAATAACTTTCTTCCACGCATCCCTGGGGGTATTTAAAAGACATGTAGATGTGGTACTTAGGGACACGGTTTAGTGGTGGACTTGGCAGTGTTAGGTTTATGGATTCACTTTATGATCTTAAAGGTCTTTTCCAACCTAAATGATTCTATGATTCATCGATTAACCAAGGAAAGCTGTTTGACAGACCTCTAGAGCCACCTCAAACTCAGCAGGGAGTTCATCTGGCACAACACAACATTACATCACTGGTGTTATTGTAGTGCCATTCGCATTTTACTACATATCCCAAATCGTGTGGATGAATACACAGGTAATCGGTGCATCAATGAGAAGTGGCAAGTCCAGGGAACAAATCTAAAGCAAATCAGCTGGTGAATTTAGTCTGTAGTTCAGAATAAGGTAAACTACTCTGAACTGAGTTTTTATTACATCCATTACAATGGTACTCGATATTTACATAAATTCAAGACATCTGGACACAGTATGACTCCTTCCATTTATTATGAATAAGCCTGCTTTTTTTAAAAACGTCTAAAATCCCTTTCACAAGCCTTGCAAAAGGGTTTTGAGGGTGGGGGGAGGTAACAGCAGAAATGTTTTAGTGGAAGATGACTGCCATTAGCAACACTAAGGTTATGTTGCCCTCACTTTGGTCCTGGCCTATCACTAACCCATTACAGAACTCACTACTTTCAAAACTCGTATTCTAATTGATCTCTTCCATCCATTTCTCCACTGATTCCCTAGTCAAAAACTCCTAGAAACTGCTCAGAACTGCTGATGGAAGGGAAAAAACACACATCAAATGTAAAAATACAAAAAACCCACCCCAAACACCTGAAGAAAACACACCCCCAAACCAACAAAAAAATCTGAAAACAGACAAACAGACACCCCGAACCCTCCATTTCAGGACTGTATGCTTCACCACGGACTAGCAGTCTTAAGGTTTCAGCAGCGCATCTCTAAGGCATCCGAGCACATGTGAATTCCCCAATTTAAAAAAAAAAAAAAAAGAAAAACCCAAACAAAACCCAAAACACAAAAAAACCCAACAACAATTCGTATGGAAGCTCACAGAAGACCAAAACCCCCAAGCCGATCCCTCACAGCCTCCCTCACCAGCACCGAGTCTCCCTACAAACCGCCGCTGGCAGAATACCACGAGAGCTCCACAGTTTCCAGCCAGATGAAAGCCTACTTATTCCAGCTTTGTTTTTAGCAAGATGTTCTGCCTGTTATTTAGCAAGAAAGGGTAAAAAAAGGTAGAGGAAATCCTATCTGGCATAGCAGCTTGAAGTGAAACAGTTGCTGTTTGCTTGCAAAATAGCAACTGCAATACCCTCGTGTTGAAAAGCATTAGGCAGTTTTAACACCGAACGCTACTACTGCCACTTATATCTTGGTTGTTTAGTTCAAGGGCTGATGGCCAGACTTGCCATTTAATGGGGAGATAACTGAATTAGAAGAAATCTAATAGGAAATCCTTAAGTACCTTGATTGATCAGTGCTACTTTAAATAAAAAATAATGTGAGGCAAGGACAAGAGTAAAGAAGCGAAGCCTAGAGCTGGAGCCAGCGCACCCCAGGCTCATGCCCCTCTATTTTATAGATCTCTTGATGGAGGTTTCTCTGAAGTAAGGGAAGAGGATTCTGCCACAGCAGCAACTTCACAGGGCTTGAGAGTCGTCCCACCCCCTGCCTTACAGCAAACAAGGTTCACATCTCCCTGAAGATCTCTGGAGGCGGCTCCACATCTCAGCAGCGACATTATCAGCAGTTCACTTAAAGACTTCCCCAGGTGAGAAAAGTAAAAAAAACCACAATCATACTGAAGGACTGCATCTTTTATGGAGTCCAAGTATGTCATCCATAAGATTGCTTCCATAAATTAGATACATCTAGCCATTTTGCTCCATTATGTCCATGCTCCGAAGGAACAAATTTATGTAAGTTCACTGGTTCTAACTGCTGTAAATTAATTAAAAAGCTTACATATAAATGCTACCATGCTTTCTGTTGGCTGCATTAATTACATAAGAAAGATTATGTGACTTGAAAGCTAAAGTGTAGAAAATACATTTTTCAAGTTTAGCCATAGAGCAACAGTGATGAATTATTTTGGTCACAGAGTTCATTTTACATTAGAAATTAAGATTTTACTAGAAAAAAATAAAATAAAACATAGTTCACTGAAAAGCTTATTTTCTACTGTTGCTGGCAGTTCAAGTTAAAATTAAGCTACTTGCTTGAGCATTCTCACTCGAAAAATCATCTCTGTACTGAATAAACTCATATGACCCGAATACGTTGCATCTGCCAGTAGGCAGTAAGTGCTAAAAGGCAATAGACTGGAATTACTGAAGGAGCTACAGAAAACAGTTATAAACGAGAAAATATCTTGAATGACATTTGAGACAAGTCTAACATGTAAAACACACAGGAAATACCTGTCAACGAAGAACAGGAAAAAATGAAAATGAATGTTATGTCCATTTATAGTCAAGATACAGCCCTTGGGACTAGGCTGGAACCTCTTGAAAAAAAAAGGACTTTTTTCTTCTCCTCTCAAGAAAAATGCATAACTTCTCTCACTCACTTGAAATCATAGATCAAGATGAATTTGCAATGTTGCTTTTCACGATTGGGACATTTTTTTATCAGGGAAGGAAAAAGCTTCTTTAATTAGCTTTAAGCGTATATATACATTTATGTATTATAAATGAGTTTTTTTCCACCATTTCAGGATGACAGTTTTTGCTTTCTAACTCCTCACCAGTTTAAAGACGCCTCTTTCCAAGTGTCATCTTGCCAAAAATAATCCATTAGGGCTGGAACATACGATACTCGGGAGAAGCGAAAAGCAGATCTTTCCACAGCTTCTAAAAGCTTTGAAGTTGAGGCTAAAATTGTAAGCCTTTGTGCTGTAAGAGTTGACTATCTAAACTTCCTTAGTCTGGAAGTGTCCAAGGCCAGGCTGGATGGGGCTTTGAGCAACCAGGTCTAGTGGGAGGTGTCCCTGCCCATGGCAGGGGCTTGGAATTGGATGATCTTTAAGGTCCTTTCCAAACCAAACCATTCTATGATGTACCAAACCAGAGCCCAGCAATGAAGTTGCTCAATGAAGGCTCATAGTCTATCAGTGACTAAATCTGCCAAAGACTGCGTCTTATCATACCCACTTGTACTATTAGGAATAACTAGTGATTTTCAAACTTCAGCAGGACCCACAAAGCTATTAAAGCACATTTCCGTCCTTTCACTGGAATGGGAATATTAACGAGATCATCATCATCTGAGGCATAAACAGCGTATTGCTCCACTCGGCATATTAAAATAACAACCCACCCAAACTTCTGTTATCACAATACTTACTAGTGGGATCAGTTACAGCGTGCCTGGGAAATAGCTATTTCCACATTATTGATATAAGTGCTTTCTAGGAGAAGTGGAGAGAAGTTTAGAAGAGAAAAAGATATTTTAGTTTGTAGGGAAGTTGCAGAGTTAGAGGGGAAGTTGCCTTTTTCTGTGTCTTTTTTTTTTAAGGTTATTATTAAAAATAAGTTCTTTGTAATTCAACAGTAGGCTGCAGCCAGAGAAAGATAAGGAAGAAAAAAAAAAAAAAGGAGGGTGGGCGTAGGAAAGTTTAATCCAGGTTTCTGAGAGGAAGGAGGTAACTTGGGGACTAAAGGCAAGATAAACTATTTGGCACAAGTATGCAAAAGGCTGATAGATGTTAGTGGAAGTAAAGCTGTTCTTCATCAGTCCAGCTAATCAGCGGAGAGCAGAAACCACGGCGTCAGCACGGAGGGCTGACATCCCAGGTGAGGGAACCAAGTGCAGCTATGCAAGCGCCCACCCATGATTTGATCCCTGCTTACAGAAGGTGACAACAAAGAGCTCTCCATTTAGAAAGCATTTCCTTGCTTAGCTTAGCAATGCTTAAACACCAACCTACAGAGGAGCTGCCATCAAACAGGATGGGCTGGGTTGGGGGCTTTTTTGCTGAGAAATACGGTTAGCTTATTCTAAACCAGAAGCTTCCCCCTGTAAGTGGCAATCCACTGCAAGCCGGCATGGCTGTGAGCTGGACCATAACAGTCTGGACTGCAGATTAGCAGTATGTGTTATGAAGAACTCCTGAGATTTGTTTTTTTGGGAGAGAGGGGGACAAATAATAATTCACTGAAACTGGCATTGTTTTAACTGGGGGGAGGCACGCACAAGTCACCTCCATATATGTAAGAGCAATACCCGATTTAAAGCCAAGTACATCACAACAGATCTCCATCACAATTTTTGTTAGTGTTTGCACTAAGAAACTTATTTACTCTGAGACACTTGAGAAATAGATGACATCTTACAGGCCTTCTCTGAAGTGGATTTTGGTCTCCAGGTGGTCCAGCCAGCAATTACTTCACACCTCTCCCCTTTTCTCTCCATTCTCAATGTAAACAGATATCCATTTAGTTTTGATACCTCTTAAGTCGCTTTCTTTTCAGGTCACAGCATACAGGGTACCATTCTAAGCTTGTACCTTTGATTTAAAAGAAGCACACCCTTTAAGAAGTATTACATATTTAGCATCATTTTCCATAGCAGTAAAATCCCTCTTCCTACTCCTTACTCAAGCAGTATTAGTTAATGCTCATCAGCACTACAGTGGCACAAACTGTAAACAGAAACACAGCTTGGAAAAATCAAATCAACAAAGAGTCACGTAGAAAACACGCAAACTGTCATAATACACAGCTGTACGGACACATGCCTGGGAAGTTCCATTTCTTATGAAGGTCCATATATAAATAAACCTTTGTCAAACACTTGTGACAGGTGCTCAAGGCAAGAAATAAACTACCCAACCTCCTTGTAGGGTAAATAATTCTGTTCTGTCTCAGCAATATAAATCTCAATAGATAAGATAGTTTTACATACCAAGTCATGTTCAGAGAGTGGGAAGGTGGTATCTAATAGTTTTACGAAAAACACACCCATGAAAATACACCTCAGGTGGCAAGGATTAATACAAACATAGAAATGGAATTCAAGTTTTGTTTAAAAAAGGTTATCCTAGGGTTTCTTCAACCTGTAACCATGCACCCATGTACAATTGCACACTACAGTCAGCTTGACTACCTTTAGGTTACCCACAGCAAAGACAACATGCTAACATCTGCATTGCAACAGAAAACTTCACCGACCCCAGAGGTGACTTGCTTTGCTGACGTGCTCCCTCGCAGGCTCTGTCCCCAACACGTTCAGACACCAAGGCTGAAGAGCAAAGCCACCTCCCCAATGCCCAGTAACACCCTCGCGGGAGGCAATAGTGGCAAGGATAACGCAACACTTGAAGGAAGGACCATGGAGTACGTGGGTACCACCACAAGGCAGCCTCAGGAGCACACCAGCTGCAGGACTCCGTGCTCTTCTTCCACAGAGAAAAAAGCAAGTAATTTGAACAGGTCAGTTCCCTGGAGAAAGGTGGGCAAGGCACCACCCACAGATCTAGTACACAGCTTGTGACACGGTCGGCTTTCGAAGCTCTCTTTTTATAGTTTCACGGAGCCAGAAATACATCTCATTTCTGATTAGAGATTCAAGTCGGAGTTTATTTTTGGACAAATACAGAAAGCCATTAGTACTCTTGACGCCTAAATGAAAGAGTAGAAGTAACCTGTACTGTTTGGCATACAACTACGCTCCATTATGTTCAGACATGCTATAATTTCAGTTGAAGCAAGGTCCTGGAATTTCTCTTTTCGTTTCTGGGTTCAGCAGTGATTGACCATGTATTTTTAATCTCAGGCTCATTTTTTTGATTTCTGACTAAGGATTTTTCACCGTGAGATAATATTAATTTGGAGGCATTCTTTTACATGTTTACTTTCAGTATATTTTACTAGACATGCACAACTGTCCTTCTAGGGTTTTTTTAGGCTTACTGGATTTAGCCTTAAGTGAAAGAGCTCAAGACAACACATCTACTGCTCTCTCCAGGGATGAAAGGATCCCACACAAAACCAAGTTTAAAAAAATGAGCAGGTTTTGGGTTTGTGCATGTGTTTTTGTAACTGAAACTTGCTTGACTGTATCCATGATGTCCATTCATAGCTGCCCTCTTTCAAAGCTTGAATCAAGTTTGATGCCCGAAAAGAATGATTTCTAAGAGGAAACGTCTGCTCCTTTTCAGAAATCTGTCGTTTTCTTCCAATTTCTAAATCTCAACCCTTAATGAGTGATAATGAGTGCTGGAGAAGGCACAAGGAGAATTTTTGATGCAAGATCAGAGGCAACTCAGAAACTCAAGGACACTTGATAAGTCAGAATTTACCTAATAAACGAGCTGCATTTTTGATGTATTTTGATTATGTTATACTTCGCTTTAGTTTGGACTTTCATGACAGTTGAAAGCAAAGTTATCTTTATCACAGAAACATTTAAAATGAAATTGGTTTGAAAAACAACTATGTATGATATTAAATTTTAAATCATTCTAAAGTTTCCCAAGAACAAAAGGTCAGATGCATAGCTTATGTAAATTAGTGTTGCCTTTTTGATGTTAACGGAGTTGTACTAGTTTCAAGTGAGGATTTGGTCTGCAGTGCCCTAAACTTCACATTTAAAAACACTTTCTTGTAAGATTTGCCTTTCTCTAATCCAGATCTGTCACATAAATTTAGTGAGAAAACCACAGACATCAAAACAAGAGCAAAGAAAGCAGAGCTGTGTCAAACTTAAGTCCAAAAGAAAATTCCTCCTTTAAACCTCTCTCTCCATCCTCCCTCATTTGTTCTTTCTTAATTTTCACCATTTCTAGCAATCCTACTTCACCATACATTCTCCAAACGTGAATGTAAGACTCAACTGTCAACTTTACCCTGTTTCTCCATCAGAGTTTACAGGACTTACTTTCTTAAAAAAGAAAGTTCCACCTGGAGTCCAGTCACATTGTGAGTCGTGCCAAAGCTGTCTGGAAACTTGACATTAGATAGGATATAAACATCAGATAATTTATTAAAGTGCCACAGACATACAGACCACTTGCTTTAAAAGAATTTCTATGATCAAAAGAGTTGCTGAATGAAGAGCGGCCGTAGACAGGTTACGATTTATTTCAACTCTGATCTAGTACAGGACATGTTAATCGGGGGATAACGCTGCTGAAAGACTTGCTGAAAAGCTGCTTATCTAGAAGGTGTACACATACAGACACAGTTTGACCTAGCACACTTAAACAAGCTTGCATGTTTCCGTAACTGTATAAAGTGTGCAAGCATCTCAACAGTAGCCCAATTGCAGTACTATTGTCTCAGAGAGATTCAGTGACAATAGCTAAATGAAGACTCAAAATTGTATGTCATTAAATTATAGGAAACAGAGACAAAGGGAACAGAAGAAATAACAGAAGGAAAAAAAGAAAAAAGACCAGCCACCAAACCAAAACACACACAAATCTAAGCCGTTGAGTGTGTTTTCTTATCAAAGATTTTGAACAAATGTAGTTGATGATCTTTTGAAGCAGTGCTTTGCTATATTTCATAAAAGACTTCCCAAAGCCTAGTGTGTATACACTACCCCTAGTACAAAAGGCAGAGTTCTTCAAAAGAAGAAGAGATTATTTCTGATGACTTTGTGTCATCTGAGTCTCACTTTTTCTAGACTCAGATGCATAGATTTTGCATACTAGCAGGTATAAAGAGAGGAAGAGGAGAAAGGAAGAAAAAGCAAACAGTAAGTGGTTTTAATAGACAGAATTAAACTCAAGTGTGCTGCCCAAACCTGAACATACTGTTCCGTAAAAGGGCTTGCCAGTGCTGAACAGAAAAGAAGGATTACTTGAGAAATGGATGGCATCCCGTTCACCGCTTCCAGTCAGAGGTTTACATTTTACAGAGACATTTCTCAAGAAAACTCTTATGCTCAGCCTGTGGCCCACTGTTCTTTCCTGCAGATCTTCTACCTCGCTGCTTATTCAGACTTGCATTTGTGCAGTAGAAATTTAGCTGGAACTACGTTATACTTAAATTGTTCTCAGTTCACATAATGCTCCTTTTGGGGCACTTCAGCTATTCCTCTCTGCACCTGCCATTCTTTCTACAATAGCAGAATCTAGTAATTTGGTAAGCTTAGCGATTTTTTTTTTTTTTATTCTACAAGTTATGAATGAAAAACATTGAACAGAACTGAATTTAGGAAAGACCCATGAAAATCGCACCCTATTATCTTTGAATTTGACAGATAAACTTCCAAGACTGTGATTTTCCTAATTAGTTTTGAACTCACCAAGCCATAGTTTCCCTAATTTGCTTATGAGAGGATCACGCAAGTATTCTATACTTTATAGCTTCTCTTTGGTCTGCAGAGCTCATTACCCAAGTATAGAAAGAAATTAGATTGATTTGGCATAATTTAATCTCAGCAACTCCAAATTTACTACTTAGTGCTTAAACTCTTCCAATATTTCTCCAGAAATTGAAGGTGACTGCACTACAACTCCAAAACCTCTGCTCAAACACACGAGTACTCGTGAAGAAAAAGCAGAAAGCACACAAGCATGAAGAACTCTTCACTTGTTTCCCTTCTATTCTGCTTGCTAAAAATTTTTTTTGTAGTTAATCACAGTGGGGTTTTATCATCACCACAGAAGGATCCTCATTTTAACTATTTGCATTAAAAACACACTCACGCCATACAGCCAACACTACCGTTTCAGGACTGTTGATCAAGCCCTACAACAACTCTTTCGAGATCCTAAAAATGGACCAACCCACAACCCCGCAGGACCACCACACGACTGGATCACATTCTTTATCAAGATTACAACAGTGTTGCAAATAACATCCTGTACTGTCTGAAGAAGTCATTACTACCTCCCTCAAGGCAAAAGACATTGCTACTCCCTTAGTTCAAAGAGGATTAGACCTAAAAAAAACCAACCCCAGCATCATGATATTTTCTAAGGTACAACGCACTGGATGATAAACGTCAGTCTTCAGGATGAACACTCATGATTCCGGCACAAGCTGGCATGTATTAGTTCCCCCTTTCCACCAAGTCTCTAATCTGAGTTTATTCAAACTTGAATAATTGTTTAAAAATACGTTCACTTCAGTGATCTATGTATTTGTGCTATACACACAACATACAGAATTGCAGCTAAAATAGAACACTGTGTGACATTTCTCCTCCTTTAAAATTTTGCAAAAATAAAGCTTTAAGATCTTAAAAATAACACAACATACAAACCGGCTCCAAGTGAATAATTTAAGGCAAAGGGTAAATTAAAGTTTGAATAGCAGAAATAGGCTAGAAAGGGGAGGCGGGGGGGAGGAGAAGAAACAAGCATTTTATTTTCTTCATGCCTGGATAAGCAATTTGGCCATGAAACTGAAGTCATCCATCATCTGTATTACCAACACCACCAGTGCTCAGGGCAGCTGTTCTTCAGGTCAATCGTTTGAGAATCTCTAAAAAAAGAGGCAGTTTGGGTGAAGAAGCGACCCAAATAATTCTGATGTTAACAGATACTCTGCTTCTAGAAGTTGTCAGGATTGTAGAAGTCTGATCTTTTCCTCCCTGATAGTACCAGTTTCAATGCTGGGAGGAGCAAAGCGGGCAGTGTACCTGATAATCCACTTGATACAACACTGATCTTGAGGACTGCCAGTGGTGATACACAGCCGTATTCTCTTCTGAAAACTAAACAGTAAGGATTGTCCCAGTTCCTATATCATTGTTATCATTTCGCTGTTCACATACAAGTGACAGAGCACGTCTGTGTATTAAAAGGTATCATTAGCATCTATGAATGTAATAACCTTTAATAATTTCAGAGATCTGGGCTTTGAGACTACTAAGTAGCTTGTGTATTTACAGGGAAGTAGAGGTCAGACATTTCTTATCGCAAGTGTGAAATCTACTTGTTTAAAATAACTGACAATTATTAAATACAAGAGACCTGTACATATGGAATTCCTATCTACAGGTTCCTCGATGAAGAAAAAGAAACCCCGATCACTGTGCTCTCAGAGACTCAAACTGCTATTCAATTCAGACTCGACTTTTTTCATATGCTGCAAACCATCAAAAGGTAATACAAATACATTTTTTAAAACGTAGAGAATTTAAAAAGACTGAGCAAATGATGAATTTATGACTGTATTTATTAAATAGACACAAATGAGCACTTACTGTTCAGGAAATTCCTCAATAACTATGCAGGCAGATGTTTTAGACACATGGACAGCTAGAATTTCAGTTATCTAATTCAAGACAGAAAAAAGTACTGTTTCTTTCTTCACTTGTTTTGTACCTCCTAGCTAATAACTAAATATATTCACTTTTTTCATTATGTTCTTTGAAGATTAAAGACATGTCTGACTTTGTACTGGATCTGCCTGGACAGTTGACAGCCCATTAAGCTAAAGTACTACAAGCCATACATTTTAAGGTCCTGATTTCCAAAGCATACCAAAATGACTTACTATATATGTACAAGAGTACTCCCGAAACACTTCGAAATTATACATTGGAATTTCTTTGCAAAATAGATCTGCGTCTGCTTTTGTAGTGAACTGTTTAAGCATCAATTAAAATACCCTCATGGCCAGGAACCTTACAGAAGCAGCGTGTGTCCATCATTAACATTGACTGTTATTGTAAAAATTAGTATTAAAAGCTTTCAGATATAATGTTCCCTTCTTTTAATCCAAGAACACTACAAAGCATATCCCTGGCGTGAGCTAGATACTGCTGATAAACTGATTCCTGGTTTTAACTGATAATACCAAAAAAAAAAACCAAACCCACACATGAACTTGATGCACACTGCATCCTGATTTTCCCTCCTACCATTGTGGCCACACTGAAAAAGGAAATATAAGTACTGTATTGCTTTTTACAGTAATTCTGAAGTTTGCTTAGTTGTGATGCTCTCTTTTCAGGAGCTTCCTGTAGCAATACATACAAAACGGTGAGCTCCCCACCCTTGGATTCATTTGCAGTGTGGCCCTGCTTAATATTTTTCCCCCCTCTCCAATTCTAGTCAAACAACAGAAAGGAAGGCTTTAAACTTCAAAGAGATCTTTCATGAATATATTTCTGGCAATGTTTTTTCTGGAAACACAGCTGAAGCTTTGGGGTGGATGTTGGAAGGCCCCTCAAGTTGAGGACACAGATGCAATGTAAAGAACTACAACAGCATAAAAAAATATTTTTGGTTGTGGACCTGACAAAACACGTTAAAACACATAAAATAACATGTTTTGAACCACACAAGTAATCAGTTAAGCAGCTAAGAGAAAGCATCCCAGTTATCTCATCCCTTTTGTAAAAGTTCAGTCAAGTTCCCCAGCAAACACCCTCAGTCATTAACCCAGATCATTCTCAGATGGACTTCGCTCTGGGCTGCAGCTCTGCTCCCGGTTTCCCTTAGATTTCAAGGAAAAGCACGGGATCATATTCACACCTTCCCAATGATCCTTGTCATCAGGATCAGAGGTTGCAAGACCAACAATAACAATTATCTTACGTAAGGGCAAGCCAAGGGAAAGCAAACGGAGCACCCAGCATCCGTATTTGTGTTTTACCTGCTCTCAAGCAAATACCAAAACCACCCATACACAGGTTTTTTGACACTAAAACACCTCCCCTGAGAGTGTCACAAAACGCTTGCTTCTTGACTGCACAGAAGAAGTCATACTTTAAAGAGTAGACTTAAACCGAGAAAGCTATTTAAAATATGTTGAGGGAACATCCGAGATTTCTCAGTAAGGCGTTCTATTTTTTGAACATTTATCCCACTCCTAAAGAGAGGTGAATGAGAAGGAGTAAGAGTGATTTTCAGCATAAACAACAGCATCTAGAAATCATGCCGTGGACTACTGAACATAAGACAAAATGCAGTGCCCAGTTATACTCCTCCAAACAGTAACGGTTGCGCTCCATTAGTGCGGGTACATTGCAAGAATTTCTGGGTAAAACACTAAGAACGTTCCAGCTAGGGTATGAAACTCAATGCAGTTCCAGTTTGTATTCAATTTATAATAATTTAGTTCTTTATATAATCAGAAAAAAATTTACCTTGAGTTAGCTTCCCCCCCCGCCTTAAATAAAACTGTTACTTCATTTCCGAAAAAGTACTGTCCAATCCATACGTTTTCGTGGGAGAATATTATCCATATGGCAAGACTACAATAACAAACATTCACTGAATCTATGTTGCGTCTTTTCAGCTAAGTAGTACTCCTCAGGATTGAGGAGAAGTATATTCCAGACTCTGTTCAAACCTAATTCCAGGCTACATCCTCCTGCGTGTCCAATCTGGAATTCAGAGGTCTGTATACCAAGCTGGCTAAGCTGAGTGGAAGTGAGTCTACTTTTACAAAACCTAATTAGACACAGAACAAGTTTACGTATTATCTGCTGTTCTATTTAGTGCTACTCCATAATTAAACACCCACAAGATCTAGTTTTATATATTGTTGGGATGGATATACATCAGACAGTGTATTCATAAACTAAGAGAATATACATATGCACGTAGTATAAGCATTTTATGAAAGGAGGAGAAGAAAAAAAACAACCACCATCCAAAAGTACACATACTTTTAGAGGACACCAAAAAAATCCCAACCTAAACCACCACAAAATCTGGTAAAACGCAGAAAAATAAGTAGTACCAAATCATTACCAAATTACACATCAATGTCCATATCATTATACTAATCTTTGTTGTTGCTGTTATGTTTGTATTCTAGGTCACAAAGTAACCTTGCAATTCCAGTTCAAGTTCTTCCTTATCTTCCAGTGTACTTAGCTTTTAAGCAGCATAACAACTGACTGCAATTTCACCACAAAGTCCATGTTTTTACTCCTGCTCCATTTCCCTGGTTTTCAGTGATCAAGTATAAATGCTGACTTAGAGCATCACATCAGGTAGTCAAAAATTCTATTATTTTTTCTAAGACTTCCATCAAGATCTTCTCCAATGCACCTTTAGTTCAGGCCAGGCAACTCTCTGCCATAAACATCGCCTGCTTTCTTTATTCCTACACATCAAGCTTAACATTCGACAGCATTTAAACAGTTTCTGAAATAAGCTCATCTAAGAGATCCCATCTAATTTATTTAGATTATCATCGCACTACCTCACCTCAGCTCTCTTTGCAAGTGCGCACAGCAATTACTTCGCTCCGTGAAAATACTGAATAGCATCAGGTCAGGAAGAGGCCACCACTACAGTACACTGAAAATACCCACAGTCACATAAGAACAGTTCCTCATTGTGACTTCTTGCACTAGAAGTCACATTTGATCAAATTCATGGAGCTGCTACAGCAAGCCCCACCTCAGCCATGCTAAGGATCTCCTTTCCTCCTCTTAGGAGCCACAATGGCAAAGCATCTCGCGTAACCCAAATGAAATACCATTCCAAAGCTGAGTCAAAACACGCGTCCGCCAAACTTACCTGAGGTCTTCTGCTCAGTCACATCCCCACACGCAGCAATGACGGCTGCTTTCTCACCAATGCCACCAGCCCCATGCACCACTCTCCTTTTAACAATCCTATCGCCTTGGGATCTCAACAGGATTCCTAATCAGAACAAAACGTCTCAGGGCCTCCACCATAGATCAGCTACGTTTACTTTTTCATTTTCCCACTTTAGATAGAGCCTGCTAAAAAAAAAAAACAAACTACCCCACACCATAAAATCCCTTATCTTCTTGTCTCCTTCCTCTTTAGCAACGTTCTTTCTGCCCCTCATTCCTCTGGCAGAAAACCCCTCCCAAACTCCCAGGTGCCCCTTATCATCATTCAATGAACCACAACTGAAAACCCCCATCCCCCACAAGCAGGTGTAGGTAAACAGAAATCTAAATTGCAGCTGAAAGTATTTTATGATAATTAAAAGGACTATGCATAGGATTGGTGGGTTTGTCTTCCTAAGTAAGGCGTGTTTTGAATAAATTCATGTACCATATTACACTAGTCAATGCAGTTATTCTTTTCAATAAAATCGTGATACAAAAACCAAAACAACAAAACTTCTTTGGCACTACCAATTTCCCATAAAATTAGCTGGATGAACATGAGCTCCACTGCCTCCTTTTATGCCTTCATACCTTGTATCCCATTAGCAGCAATTCTGTAAGTACTAAGACCAAGTTACTACAACTCTCAAGGTCAGACCAGTAATCCTTTTCAGAAACTTGCACAGTATTACAGATTCATAGCACTCTTGGCTGAACCCTCCCTTTACACCCCCAAGCCCCTCCCTGTTTGGCCCATCCAGGTGGGCAATCACTCTGCAGTCACCTGCATCCCTCCATCGCACCTCCACAAAATGGTTCCTCAGCAATCAGGAGGAAAACCCAACCTCATTAATTTTGCCGTTCATCAGTAATCTCCTTCGTTTACGTTCCACCTTCTGTTTGTACAACTTGTTATTACCACATTCTGGGATTTGTTTAATTAAACGATATTTACTTTCTTGAATGCAAGTATACATAGCCTAGGGGTACGTAACGAAATATTCTTATGCATTCAATATACATAGAGAATTCTTACCCAATTATTACATATTCTTACACGTGACAATACATGATTTATTTTCAATCTCAGCTTTTTGTTCAGGATTGTATTCAGCTCTTTAAAATTAACACTTTTACGACACTTAATTCACTACGTATTGCTTGTGGTTTGATTAAATATACGTGCAGGTTCACATATGATAAAAGGACAGGAAAATTTTAATCAAATAAGCGTTGCTCAAATTCATCATAAATATTTTGGTTTCCGTAAAACTACCATGGGAAAATGTTTATTTCATTTTTTATTCCTCCTCTGGTTTATTTATTGGAAGAGTCAAGGAAGGTCAATAGAATGAAAAAAACATGCTTCCATAAACATTTTGCTAGAAAGGGATTGCTCTCGCGCTACATCTCTTTTGGGGAAGAAGTTGGGAAGGAGACGAGGAAGGCAATGAGAGAGCTCTTCAGTGGCTCTTTTCGTTTTTCATTGATTCTAGTTTCTTTCCGCACAAGTGTGAAGGTCTTTGAATGGAAGTGACACCCTTTGCTTAGCTCTATTCAGAAAAGGAAGAAAATGGTAATGAAACTCAAATAATTTGAAGCAGCATTTTTAAAACAGGGTCACGCAGCTGTATGATGTGCCTGTTAAATAGTACATGATTACATCACTATTCTTTTACAAACACAGAATGCAACTGAACAAGCGAGCAAGCGGACATCAGAAAATAAAATCAGGAGTGAAAACATGTCTTTTCACGTAATTTAATCTGAACTCTTACTCTTTGCTCTCCTTTGGAAGGGACCTTTACCAGCATTAGAAAATTCCAGGTAGCTAGGCTGTTGATAAAGGAATAAAATAAGCATAATTTCTTAGATAAAACAATACAATTACGTAGGTTATACCGCAAGACATGAGTAGTCTGTTTCATTACAAAACACATCTTTTTACAGTTTTTTTTTTTAATTCACTGATTTGGAATGAAGTATTTAAGCTTCAACAGCTACTAAAGTATTTTTTAGGTAATATTGGAGCATACCTTTTTCAAATATTAAGTTCCTTTTCACCGCATCTTTAAACGCTTTCCATAAGCAGGCCCAGTGCTGAGCGGTAGGACAGGACAATAATAAATTCGTATCACTTTGGCAAATAAGCGGAGAAGAAATGTTTGGCTGGGGAATTCCTGAGTCCCATCTATTGCTCTTCTAGTCTGACACTAAACCAGGGTCATGAAATTCTCTAGTTACTTAATGTCCAGTTCTATACTTTAAATATGTTATTTCTTATCAGACAGAGTCCTCATGCTCAAATTTGCTCTGAAGAAGCAGAAATTGCATTTAGAAAACAGGATTTCCTTTCCTTTCTTTCTGTTCTTGGCACTCACTATCTTCATTCAACACGTAATATCATTTCGACACAATGCAGTAGGTAATACTGTAAAATCGAATGCAATAAAAGCTACCCAGCATACACATATACGAGGAAAAAGTCCATCATTACAAAAATACTGTTCCTTTTTCATTGGGTGCAGTTCAAATTCAAACTATTCGCCCAACTTGAGTAAACCTTCCCAGATCCCAGCTCCAGAGGTGGCTCCTTACTCCTGAGCATCACACAAGTACACCATTTACTTGCTTACCATGGTCAAGTAGCATTTTAGCTTAAAATGTACTACTTTGGCTTAAGAGGAATAAAATAGAAACTTTTACCAGTAAGAATCTGTTTCAATGTGGTACACTAGGAAGGCCTGTATGGACAAAATGCCCTGCCAGAGCACGGCACATCTTCTGACCCAGCCAGACTGCTTTACATAAGGCACCCAAGAAACATTCTTTGGAGGAACGGTTTGTTATTGAAAAAAGCTGTATCATCTATAAGGAAAATAAACAGAAAAGTGTAGGATACTTTGCAATGCCTCAAACCGTCAGAGCCTTTAAGAGCTGGGTGAAGTGGTTTTTTTGGATTTGGACTACGACGAACAGGTGATGTCCAGATACATGTATTTTTATTTGTTTTTAAATACCTGAAAAGAGATTATTTATAGTGTCACCTCTATATTGTCAGCTCTGTCCCTTTGTATAATTTACCAGAACAGTCAACCGTACTACTAGACTTATTTTAGAAAAGCATTGTGGTAACATGTGAAAACTTCTTCCCTGTGCGAATGTCCATTTATTTCTTGCATAAGGGTCAGTGTCTAATGGTATAAAAAAAAGAGAGTACCACTTCAGGCAGAAAAAAATACTTTTTTTTTCTTTTTTGTTTGAATTTTGACAGTTTCGCATTCTGGGTAGGATAGAACAGGTTTACACATGGAGGAGTTTCGGTAATTTCACAAAAATTCAGAAATCATAACAGCTGGCTATAACCTTCATCCTTCAATGAACAAAGCAGCAAAGCGTAATTCAGCTGAAGAGGTGGGATGAGATGGTTTTAGTAGCCCAAGCAAAGGGAATGGAAGAGGAGCGCAGGAGTGAAATTGTAGTGTAGTTCCAGGGACCAAACAATTAGGAGGTGATAATTTGCAAAGAAAAGGAATCACAGCTTTGTGTGTTGGAAACCTCTATAATTCAATCAAATAGTGTCTGTGATGCTGTTTTTGTACTGCAGAAAGAAGTTTCCAGTGACCAACCAGAAAAGCGGTAACAGATTTATCACGTAATGAATTCTGTTATGTGGTGAGGAATAGAGCAAAATGAACAGTGATTGAGCACCAACCTAATGCAGTATATTTGTCACTCTGCGTGAATTAAAAAGCTAGAGGGACACTGTATAGTATTTGCTGTCTATGTTTTGATTCATGGTGTCATTGCCTGTCTTAGAACTATTAATGATAATGTCTGGTGAACTTTTGAATTTGGAAGAGCTAGTTAAGGTATTTTCAAATAGGAGCATCTTTAAAGTAAATTTTTGGAAGGTTCAGTATGTTCAGCATAACCTTGTGCCACTAAGACTGAATACTTCGATCAGCATCACATAACAGCAACAATCTTAACATTATTTATGTATACAGCTAGATTTTTATTTTCATAGCTAAAGTCAATGCCTGCAATGTCATCGGTGATAACGTATTACCATTTTTTATCTATGGAAATGGGAGGAAAATCACAGAGACTTAATAGGAAATATTATGGTAATCCCCATATATCAGTTAAGATAACTGTATTTCAGCAGGGCATAAATTGCCACAGGCTGCTTCTGTATTCAGACAACTCTGAGACTTAAAAGCAAATGCAGATATGCGTTTCCCTCTTCCTGGAGTTCATCAACACAGCATAATTGTTGATTCAACCAGTGAAGGGGAAGAAGGCATATGTGGGTCGTAGGGAGTTCAGAATGACTGAAAGACACCACTGCTAAGTATCGTACGTAATATTGCCCAAACTGTGTGATAATGGTGACTGTTAAGTAATACTCCATTGGTCACGCAGAAAAATCTCAGGGAAAAAAGCTAACTGAGGATTATAATCTCATATGGACAAAGATTTGGTGGGGGTGGTTGTCTTTGCTATTCACCTAATTAAAATAAAAAGTGAAAAGTCTATCTACACCCTGAGGCATGATTTGGTATCAATAATAAAATACCTGCTTCTTACACCACCTCAGCAATAGACATACATATGAAATACATTATGATATGTATATTCACTACTTCAACCATGATGACAACAGAGTTGGAAATACTTTATTTGAATGAGTAAGAACAGCAGAGGAGGAAGGCTTTTCCATCAGCCTGGAAAAAAGATGGCAAAAGCCCAAGGAAGCAACAGACAATGTGTAGTCCAAAATGCCCAGCAGCTACTTTGGAGCCAAGGTAAGGGAAGCTGCAGTGGCTGGAGGGTGCCCGTGCCATGGGTGCACAGGTCCCAGCACCATAATTAAGAGAAGTGCTGTGTGCGAGGGCAGCTGTGCAGCCTTATCAGGCTGCCACAATCTTCTTCCTTGTAATTTTATGCCTCTCGTGCGTTCTCCCCACCTTCGTGACAAATCCTCTTATTTTGTACGCACCCATCTGAAGGAAGGAGCTGATCATCCCTGTGCTGGGACTCAGCTGAGCAGAGCGCACGTGGGATGGGGCAGGAGATGGGGGTTGCCATGGAAACCCATCACTCTGCTTCTAGTCTCTGTCTAAGCTTTGACACCAGATTGAAGCAGCCTGGTCTAACTTTTATCAACCGGCAACGACTGAAAGCGTTCATCCACGGTATTCTCACTCTTTACCCTTTTGAATGTTTGCTTTGCTTTTCTAGAAACTGTAAAAACTTTCACTTATATTCGAAAAACAAAGTAACACACAAAACTCCAATTTTAAGTCTAAAGCTTTGTAAGACCTGAGCCTGTTATGAAAGCAAATTGTAGGATTTTTCTTTGTTGGCTTGGGGTTTTTTTACTAAGTAGCAAGCTGATACGCAAGAGAGTCAAAAAGACTTCAGGGTATTTTCTTTATCAGCCATTGCTTGCTTCATTTGATAACACAGCCTAACCAGTGTAACACATAAAGAAAGAACCAGAGGTCTCGGAGTTGTTCCACACAAATCTCCCTTTTGTTAATGTTTCAGGAGCAGCTTTAGGTCATATGAGGCTCCTGTTGAAAGCCAGCTTGGATTGCTCACAGAAGAAAAAATGAGAGAGGAGAGGAGAGGAAGAGGGGTCAAAGCCTATTATGAAAGCCATCACAAAATATGCAATTTTCTTTTGTTAAATATTGTAACATTGACATAAAGAATGTATCCTTGAAATATGAATGACGTTTTACATCTGTACGTGTTAATATATGTAACCACGCTAGATTATATATGACATGTATTATATATGACTAAATCTAGAAAAATAGTAAACTTATTAAAAAGACTAAATGTTTTGATTACTGGAAGTAATTGGAAGTAATTTACAACCAACTTCCTTGAAGCACAGGGGATTTTCCACTTGTTTCTGTGAGTTCACTCCTGAGCATCTTCTGCTCTCCTCTCACTGCCCGGCTTTTGTTCCTTCACCTTGTCTTTTTGGTGGGCTTGAAAAGAGCCATTTGTTTAGTGTGGTTCATATTTCAAGTACTGTCAAGGATGAGTGAATAATACTTGGCTGATTTCACAGGTTTCAGTTTTACAGCCGTAATGTTTAAGTCATTTGTTGACTCCATATGTTTGTGCCCAAATAGCAATCTGAGATGTCTCATACACAGCAGACAAGAGATGGTGGACTGCGCAGAAAAGAGATGACGGCAGTAGTAGCAAACTGAATTACATAGAGAGGAAGAAATAATAGTTTATTCCAAAATTTTTGCCTTAAGAATTAAGTCAGACATCATCTACAAATGATATGTGGTGCTGAATTAACTTGTTTCTTCTTCCAGGCAATCACTGCAATACCTGAGACAGTAACGCAGGCAAGAGGAGAATTAGTCTGTCTGTCTTCTTTACAAAGCAAACTCAATGGAGATGATTTGCAGGCCCCTGTTTATTCTGAAGTTTATGCATCATCTAAGAGGTGACAATGAGGTTCAAGTAAGAACATACAATACATTTTAACACCATTCCTAAAAGTTAAAACAAGAAAAAAATTATTTTATATACCAGCCTTAATGTACAAGTCTGTGTGAAGCCACTGATAACACATGCTTTAAGGCAGCTCTATCTGGTTTTATGTGTCACTTCCATTATATCCATTCTCAAGAAGTATACCACTCCTTGATGCAGAGCGGTATACTTTCTTTTCCAGAAATGCCACTAAGTTAACAAGTCACCTCTCCAGTTCGGATTACCCCAGATACAGCGTGGATTGACAGCTCTGGCCCGATAACAGTATTTCAGAGTATTCCGCAAAGGCTGTAGTGACTGTCCGTGCACGGGAAATGCTGCCACCGCTGACGCTTCGCTGCTGGCAGTCCCCACACCCTATTCCACAAGCAACTGGTAGTCAGCAAAGCACTTGCAGCTGGTAGGAGGAGAGCTGGTGGCACAAGCGGCACCCGCTCTTTGCCTGATTTCCAGCTGAGCGAAGCAGAACAGATGGCTGGGAAGGGAGGCAGGGTGAAGAGCAAACATCCACAGACTAATGAACAATCTCCTCGGACTAAATGCGCACATTTATCCAGCAGATCAGGATTCCAGCTTCATATTGGTCTTGTAGATACAACTGCAATAATAAACAAAATTTAAAAATAGATGAAACACCATTCACAACAAAGAAAAAAAAAATAAACCATTTCCTTTCTATTTCCATGTAAGCAATGGTTTTAATTACAAGACGATTATTCTGTGATTGAAAATGGGTGGGAGAACGCAAGAGATGAGGGTTCACGTGACTATGAATAGGAAGAGAAGTGCCGCCTCCTGCTAAGTTTACCATCCCACGCCTTCTATTGTGCAAGCAATACACAACAGATGACTGCAGTACCACTCCACAGGTCTTCCTTTCAAAGGGATATTCCCCTTTGTGAGCTGACCCCCAACTAAATTAGCCTAGTTTAGCTGCAGCTATCGTTTTTTTCTGCATATTGTATTTCTCCGAGCTTTAAGCTGGAGTGTGTGATTTTTCCACATTTGTATCCCAACCCCCAGCTCCCCACTACCTCCACTCAGCAGGTTTGCTTGTCAACGATAAGTTTTCCAAATTTTTCCATCAGATATTATCTTACAGGGTCCACAATATATTTACTTTCTCCGTTTCTTTTGTCATAACAAGTTTTTTCTCTATAAAAAAAAGAAGCCGCACTGACCTGCACGAGTAGACGGTGGCAGTTTCTCTGTCCACCCGCAGGGCTGCGCAGGTCTCACACCATCGTCCTTTTGGCTATGTGGGAGCTGAAGAGCATCGGTGTTACAGTGTGCAGATACTATTTTGGCTTGAAAAGAGGTAGAGCTGCATTTAGACAGCGCTACACCTATGCCGAGCTATCTTTCACAAACTAGAAGCACAATATTCTTACAGGAACTTCAATACACCATATGCTGTCAGGTCTCAAGTATATCTGTTGAACTCGGCATCACTGTTACTACTGACTGTTCTTGGGGTCAGTCAAATGTATATAGTCTTTAATTGCTACGTATGGGGTAAGGAGTGTCTGTCCGTGAGCCCGTATAAATGTGATCTCAGGGTTCTTTGAATAATTATTATCAGCAGGTCAAACAGTGGTACCAATATGTAGAAGGTGGAAAAAGTAACATCTTAGTCCCACATTCTGAGCTGGAGAAGTCACCCATGCAATATTCAGCATCGTTTCCTGGAGAATTTTGCAAAACGTAGGTCCGTTCTGTGGACGGGGAATCAAAGAAGAGAGATCGGAAACAATTTGGCCTTTTTTGTGGGAAATATCACCCCAGCAACAATTGTAGCTAATGACTGCCAGGCCTTGGGGTCAGCACTGGGGTGATTCCGCGGTCTTTACCAGATTTCACTTGTGAACAGTCTCTCCTCTTTTTAAGACCCCCACGTATTGGATGGGAGGAAGATGGAGAAGGGTAAAGGCAAAACACAGATTTGACCTGGCATGCTTGTTTCTGAAGAAATTTCTCTTTGTAAGAAGAACATGCAGCAGCAGCAGTGCATTTGGGACCGGGGAGCTGCAACAGTGGTACAGGAGCGTAAGCACGGTCCGTGCTTTCTAGACACAGTTACACAATTCCATTACATGTCCAGTCTCCAGCCTTTTATCTAATGTTAGGATAAACGTGACTTTTCATGCTTATTAGATAAAAAACATCAAACTGCACTGAAATCTAAGAAGTTTCATATTTTCTTTTTTTTTCCTTCCTTAGAGTATGCTGAAAAAAAATCACACCAACCTGAGATTTTAATCTCCAAGTGGTTATCCTGATAACTAATAAATCTAACCTTTCCAAGCAGACGTATGAAGTTAAGGGGACTAATTGATCATGTTGGCACAAAGGTGTTGTTCATTCTGCAAAGGCCAAGTTAATCCACATTGATGTGATTCAAATTAACCTTAATCAGCTACTAGGCTGACTGTGATTTCATTACTGGATATGCTACAATTAGACATCTCCTGTCTTTAAATGCCCCTCAGCTTTATTGCAGTGATTTTTTTTTTTTTTAATAATAAACACCCATTTACACATCAGATGCTATTAGCGTAATTGGCTTTAAGATTGACTTTTTTTGTGTAGTCACTTTTTGGTTCTGTTTATTCTGAAAAGGTCAAGTAATACAGATTGATGTGATCTAAATTAACCTCAAACAGTTACTTCTCTTCTCAGAATGATATGCTGTCATGGTGGGGAAGGATCAGACAGTTGCCTCCTCTTTCCTTTTTTTTTTTCCCCCTCCAGATGCATAAATCATATGTAGTTCATTCCTGGAGACAGGTGCAAAACACTTACAACCCTATAAATTATCTTCATAATAGAATTCAAAACCAGTTGACTATTCATCCAAAAACTTTATTTTCTCCCCATTGAAGCAATGCAGGTACGCCACGCACTGTACAACAGATACACTTTTCAAAAACAAGTTTTACTTTGCAACTAAAACCTGATGAAAAGCCCACTTTTGCAAAGCATTCTTCCCTTGGATTTCATACCTCAAGTAGACAGCGTGAACACAATTTTCAACTGCAAATTCTTGGGCGGTGTGCTTGATTGTGGCACTGAACAAGTGAAGCAGATTCCCTCATTTTATTTGGTTTCTTGAGGAAAAAAAAGTGTGATTTCCTTACCTCTCTTCTCCTTCAATTATCTCAAGCTAAGAGTAATGCCTCTTAACACCGCCCTGATGAAATGGAAAGGTACGACGAGTGAAACACTCAAGGATGACCGTAAGAAACCGGAGACAAAATTTTTCTTCCAAGGGAGGGAATTAGATGAGGAAGGTGAGGGCAGCAATAACAACTTAAAACCAGCTCTTTCCCCTGTCCACCATGTACGCTCTCTAAAGAAACCTAGCTTCTCCAAAGGCAGGAGGCAATGAGGAGACTCCTCGAAACCCCCTGTCCCTGCCACAGGAAGGATGCTGTCCCCTTACGGAGGTGTAACTCTGGGTACCCCAGGTCCGCCTGCCTACCTGGGCTCCCTCCAAGCCCAGCAGTGGGAAGCTGCCCTGGGAAGGGCTCGGGGTGAAGCCCTGGTGAAGGCAAGGAGGGACAGACAGCCAGGCAAATTGTCCTCCTGTCCCAGGTACCAGCGTGTCTCCCCACTGCTCCGCACTCAGGCAACCTAATCCGGACAGAGATGTACGGAGATACAACTTGACAGTGGGAATTACCACAACTGTCACATCATTTATTGATCAGAATAAATGTTTAATTTTGCATTTAGTTGAAGGCTGCGCTGTAATCAATAATTAATTAGCCAGTTGTGGTTATTTTACATGTCCAGTCACCTTTCTACACGCAAAATAACCAGAACAAGCTTATTATTTGAGTCAACCCTGAACCTGAAGAACAGAGCCCAGTGTGCTAACTTTGGCAGTACTTGTACGACTTCTGAGCTATTTTCGCCTCTGATGATTCCTCCTCATGTATCAGACCTCCCTCTCGTTTCATTCTGTTCTGTTGAAATCCTCAAATTTGAAACTCAGCTCTGAACAGTAGGCAAGGAGAACGCTCGGCACCAGAAACAAATAACAGGAGTATTTTTTCATCCTGCCGAATTCTCTAAAACACCCCAGAATGACTGCAAAGAGAAACGGTTACACAGACAGAAGAGCAAGTGGTTCTGATCGTAAAGACATCTTAAAAAGTAAAAAATGCTTATCGGATCTCCTGCACCGCTGTGGAAGATCCAGACTCACTCTCTGAATAATGCAACACCTTAAATAAAGAACTGAAAGGAGCTGCAGTTACTCTGGGAGATTTCCCTAAATCTTCCAGGTTTGGGGGCTGGGAAAGGAGAGCAGAGGCAGCCAAATCTTTGTAGTGTTCACACAGTGTTAGGGTTGCTCCATTAATAAACCCTGAAGGAAAAAAATACGGCAAAGCACCTAATAAGTCTTTGGAAAATTTCAGGGTAACTAGTGCTGAACATTATTTAGGATGCATTCGATCCTTAAGTTTTGATACACAGTGAGGCTCTCCCTTTTCTGCCTCCTATTTGTGACTGTGTCTCTTCAAGTGTGTAAAATCTGTAGGGTTTTATTGATGTTTTTTCTCCTTGTTGCTCAGTATGAAATAGAAAGGGGGCAAGACAGGTAATTGGTGAACCCATCCACTCCACACCTAGGGACAAACCTATTTTTCTTGGGAAATCAGTTATTTTGAGGCTCACCATATAAGCAATATTAGAGACATAATAAAGCTGCCTGCCCACAAAGAAGTTGATTGCTTTAGCAACCAAATACATATGATAAACTTTACTTAAAATTGACATAATACTTTTAACATAAACACCGAGACTAATTATGATAACAACCATAGTCAAAGCCAATTATACTGTGGGTTAGTAAGTACAATCACAACTGCAATTTATGGTGACAGAAATGATATCATGAGTATATATGAAAGACTATATACAGATGGTGAAAAGGATTATGCTTGGCATAACTCAGAGAGACAAATTAAAATTAATGTCTATAAACAAACCAGAGGAACTAATATTACATCACTAAAAACGAGGCTGACCTGCTCTTTCACTTAATGCCAACTTACATGACATGACTAGGAAAAAAATGAAGTAGCTTTACTTATATATGTGTAAGTGGATGTGGATGTCTGTACGTAACTTTAATACGACTGCCACTTTTTTCAGTTTGGATGAAAATAATATAAAATACTGTTGAGGTCTTGGCATATATACCTTTAGGCCTCCCAGAAAATATGAAATATTAGCACTCATACAGAGAAAAATGCTTCAAAGTGGTTTTAATAAAGTTTAGTATGTGTTTGGCAAAAACTGAACCACCTGCTTTGCTACACGCAAATGACCAGAAATATGCAGACTCACACCAAATAGATATATGGCTTCATATTCATTAGGGTATTATCAAGTCTGGGTTTTGCATTTAGGAATTTTATTATCCCTACTTACGTTCTTGTCCCCCGTTATGAACTGAGATTAATCTAACACCATCAATTTATAAGCAACAAGATGCGTAAAGTCAGTTATCATGCTAATGCTCACTTCTTCTGTCTGTCATCCTAGATTTGTCACTTACAGACGTTTACTTTTACAAGAGCATAAAACCATCCCAAAGTAGTTTGTTACTGCAAAGCAATACAATATACCGTGTCTCTCATTACTCTGGTTCCCTAAATAAGTTACAGTAAAACTTAAATGAGCATGTTAACGATTGTTGTCAGTGGTTTGCTGTTGTTATTTTTCGTTTTATGACCGTGTATCTGTATTTATCAAAATCAGCCCTAAACAGTCTACAGTACTTTCCCAGCTTCCTCTGGAAGCTTTTTCACCCTACCATCTTGCCCAGCAGCGTTTCAGAAAAGCCCGAGTACAAGGAACAGTTTAGTTTCACTTTAAAATATCCAATTTAGCACGTCAGGTGAAAGAAAACCTTGAAGGTAGCCAAGCTACCTTGAGAACACAACAGCTATGCTGGAGATGAAACCCAGTGCTTCTCTTTGAAGACAAGCTACCTGCTAAGCGCTCTTGACCACGGGTGTTCAAAACTCAGCAGAACGCATGGTTTATCTTCCTTCCTGGTTGTTTTGTACTCAACAAGCTCCTGGGATGCTTTTGAATAATGTTTCATATTTGAACCTAAATTAGAGACAGGGATCAGCCTTTGCGAAGAGTCTGAACTGGATTTTCAAAACAACAAATTGACAAAATTCATCTTCAAGCATCACAATCACTGGCAGATTTCACAAGAATCTCTTCTAAAAACCTGTCCTGTGAGACTTAGCCCATTATTCTGAGGTGCACAGGAGAAAAGGAAGGTGGATTTACCATTACTTTTGACTAAAAGGAATCTATTTCTCCTCTGGCTTACTACCATCCCTCTGTAGATGTTCAGGGTGGAAGGGGTTTTGGATTTTTGTACTGTCGCAAGCATTTAAATAAGATGAGCCTAACGACTGCTTCTTGTGTCCTCCTGTAACTAAAGG
This sequence comes from Dromas ardeola, assembly GCA_013398915.1. Lineage (NCBI taxonomy): Eukaryota > Metazoa > Chordata > Aves > Charadriiformes > Dromadidae > Dromas > Dromas ardeola. The sequence continues at coordinate 125,967 of VYZM01018849.1, read as the reverse complement.
AACACCGGACCATTTTCAACTAGTTGCTATTAAATGACCATAACAAGTGTCATCAATCAGGAGGAAGGCTGTAACTAGCTAGGAAACTACGAAATTCTTTATTAATAGGTTTAGAAGTGCATACGACATTTGATAGAACACTACTTATCCTGTGAACTACTCTAACACAGCTATTTTTCAGTATTCCTGGACTAATGGAGAAAGAACATTTTTAGGACTACATTGAAAAAAAGTTAATAAAGCATTCAGTAAAGATTTGTTTTAAGAAAAAAAAATCCTTCACACACAAATATTATCGGTTATGCGACTAAGAAGCCAGAACTACTACTAAAGCTCTAAGGCTGGAAAAACTGGATCCACAGATACAGTAAGTGAATGAAGCTGTGTGAATGGCATATATTCAGCGTAATAAAAATGTTGCCATCTGCTATAAGAGTGGCTAAGAGTCACTATCATAAAGAAGTATTTTTGAACCAACTGTGACAGAGAAAGTAACATGAAAACGTCATGAAGAAAATGGCAAAATATCTATTTGATTTCCTCATCTTAATCTCTAAGAGTCCTCAGAAAACTGGGGACATTCCAGAGGCTGAGAGAGTTACCAACCTTCGAATATTTTAACAGAATTGAAAGAATGACTAGGAACAACAGACTGGTCAGTCTAATCGTTGTTCACACGTAAAAAATCATTACGAATTAGAGATTACAAGTGTAAGTACTGCCCATCAGCTTGGGTTCAAAGAAGGTAGATAGTGTTACTCTTTTGTCTTTGGTGGGATTATGGATCTGAGCAGTAAACCGATAGAGTATACTGGGATTTTTCCAAGGCATTTGATTTAGTGTTTACAAAGTGGTTACAGGAAAGGTTAGCCCCATATGAAGTTAATAATAATCAAGGATTTAACTGGAAATTCACAGAGTAGATTAAAAGGATCAACTGTTATCATTACCAACATAGCTACGAATATCTGAGGTCATCTTTAGCGACGCCAGCACTGAATGAACTTCTCAGCCAATGTTATTTTCTGCTGTGATCTTTAGGATATAAAATCATTCTTATTAAAGGCTGAGAAAAACCTTTACAGGGTATGAGCCTTGCAGAAGGATGGCTTAAGAGATCTAATGGTTCCTCATGATCCTAACTTTTATAAAATTTAGAAACAACTAGTTTGTCCGAATACGGTCTCAGAATTTGACATTTGGAAATAATTTTTTTTCTTCTTTTTTTTTTCTTTTTGCCAAAAAGCATTAGCCATCTGCCATTGCTTCCCTGGTATTAGAAAGGTCATTATACCATAGGCAGCAGGAACTGATAGAGAAGTCCAGAAATCTTTGGCACTCACTAATTGGAATCTGAAATAATATCTAAGAACTTGCCAAATACAGTCTTTTCAGAATAACAGTCTGGAAATATGAGAAAACTACAGCCTTAAAAGGTGATCATCTGAAATAGGCAGGTTTGTTTATCGGTCTTTTAGCAAAGAAATTTCAAACTTCTATAACCCATGATCGTAACTTCATGAGGGGCTGACTGAACTGGTCTTGTTCAGACAGTCGCTGGTCATTAGTAATGGCAAGAAGGCTTATTATCCATTTTGTTCACCCCTAGGACAAGCTAAATCCAACAAAGTCACTTTTAACCTTAGGAAAGGAAATGAAACAGCTTAAAGCCTCACACCTTTTAAGTAATACTAGATATAAACTCTCAGAAGGGTCTTGATGACATTTGTCTTCCCTATCTTGTGTCCTTGGGCACAATGTCCAGTTGTAAATATAAGCCTATTACAAAAGCAGCTTTCAAGATTTAGATCATGATTTTTTAAATAGAGAAAATAAATGACTGTTATGTATTTTATATCTGCATATAGGTATTTGCATATATGTCTATACAAAGCAAAATATATGAGAGAGTCCTAACAGAAAGACTATGGCCAACTTGTTCCACTGTAGTCGCTCTTGTAATCAAAATATCATCATACAGCCAGATTCTGCTTTTTAAGTAGAATGAGCAAGTAAAGAAAATGACAAGTATTTGATAATAAATTTGATCAAATTTATGTACAGATTCTCAGTTTCAAAAAATTTCCAGAAGAGATCTCTATGTGTCTAGAAATGGCTGTTAAAATGTTATTTTAACCTGTCAGTAAAAATTGCCTAAGATGCAGCTCAAATTGCAAGCCTGACCGCTATTAACTTGTCCATTTACTTAATAAGAAACCCTCATATACTTAGAAGACCAGTGTCACTAGGTTCAGATGAGAGGTATATCAAATATACAGTAGTTCTCTGGCTAGGTCCTTGACAAATCTTCCTTTCTAATGGAGGGCTCCCTTTCTCTCTTCTTCCTTCCCTTCCTCATAATTTTGGATGCACATGCTAAATTCCATTTACTCACATCTAAATTTATTTATCCAGCTAATTTTTTTATTAGCTAAATAATTAGCTTTATTAGCTCCTTAATCCTTACCAACGTCAGAACATATTGTCTCTTCTCTGGCTATCACAACTATTTTATGTGCCAAAGAGATTGAAATTAAATATACGTTCTGCCAAGACATAAATATTCTTCTTTACTTACAGATAAATCAATAATTTAAATAATTCATAAAGTTTTTAACAAATATTTTGATCTAATTAAATAAGCACTGTTCATATTTTATTAGTTGATACTAATTTGACCAGCACTGTCTTATTTTAACTACTCCTCGTAGAGATAATTCATTAAATTTGTTGCTGTATTATTATTTCTATATAGCTGCATTTATTTATTAACGGTAGATCTAAATAAACCCAGTATGACAGGGACTGGGGAAAGAGGAATGAGAGGGAGCGCGCAAAGCAGTATCTCTGTTCTTAAGATTTTCTAGGTACTCTTTTTTTTTTAAAAGTAATGTTTTAAGAAAAAAAGTAACAAACACAAACCTTTAAGCTTAATTTTTTTAGTGTTACAATGAAAATGCTAAGTGTTTTCACTTCATTCAGTAAAAGTTTAGTGAATACTTGACAGAAATAAAAGCTGTATAATACGGACTTAAATGATCTAGCAATGAATGCGATCGTGAGTAGAGATGAAGTATGAGTTACAGTATATAATTAAGAATTAAGATAGGATTTCTTCTTATTCCCTTTTATTTTAGGTGATCGTCCAAAAAGCTAACAGGTTCCCCATATACCAACACTCTTTTATGGATTCTTCCTCTCCCATTTTCTACAGGCTGTTACATGCTTTTTCACAACAATACGCATAGGTATCTCATTAATGAGAAACGCTCATCTGATGGGAAAGAGCATACCAATTCTTTCTGGCCCTCTTTCTGCATCAAACAATGGCATCTCTGTAATTGTTCTGCAGTTTTATAAAGGGGGCTGAAAACTGTATTAAAGAAATCACCCCTCTGTGTTCATCCTGTTTTCCCCTCCTTCATATAATTCAGCCCCTGGATGTTGTTAGAGGCCGGGTTCAGGGTTAGACGGCTCCCTGGGCCCACCCAGGATGGTACATTTGTTTTCACGGTCTTAGTGCTTTGGTGCAGAATAGGAGCTTGAACAAATGCAAGATGCAGACAGCCCTGTGTAAAAATCCTCTCTTTTGCTCAAAACGAGAGCTTAAACCCAAAAGACAAGTGAGCCCTGACTACAGAATCTCTTCGCGAGGCAAATTCCCAAACAAGCGCGAAAATTAATCAAAGTTCTGCTGGCACCTAATAACACTGCAGTCATTGAGAATGATTTTTATTGTCCCTAATGAGCATTTTATAGATACTCATATTTGAGCAGTGCCTGAATCTTTCAAAGTAAGACCCAGTGTTTTCCCTGGAGAAGAAGCATGTTGCTGAATGCAATCTGTCAGCACGTCGGAGCTTCTCAGACTCCTACCCCTGTAGTAACAGATGATCAAATCCTCTTCCATGTTTCATGAACTGAAGGTGTAAATCAGTTTAGCCATTAAATAAGTCAACATTCCTCTTATCTATCAGTTACTTTGATTTTATAGATAAAGGTATAACTTCTATTGCACGTAATTAAAAAGGAATAATTTATTTCACAATGTAGTTTCTATCACAGTCTGCTTCAAGCCGAAAATGAGGGCAACCATTAACTGTAATTTTTGCTTTTCTAACCTATTCTCTCAAAAGAGGAACGTGATTTCACTTTGATTTTTCATTTCCATAACAAGAATTGTGAAGTATTTCATATATTTCAATATAGCTAGTCCTGAAAACGTAACAGTCTAAGAACCTGGCCCTCTCCCTCTACTACCATGGAAATACTCAATTGCAGACGGCCTTCTCCCTTGTCTGTTGTAATGCTGAAGAATCAAAAGATGCTCGCTTGAAGTTCCTTCAAAATACTATTCATTTTATTAAAAAGAATGTTTCCACTGGATGACCAAGATTAAAAAGAGAACTGAATTCACTTCATCCTAGCAACACTAATACTAATCTCCTAATCTTCATCTTTTTCTCCCTTTAAATCTATTTCCCTTTCTATAAACCATTTATTGTCTGATCATTGTTCTTGTCTTTGAGCAGCATTTTAATTACATAAATATAGCACGCTATTTATCCGTAACATTTCTATGAATTTCTTTTGCTAGTCAATCATCAAACAGGAGTTTAGGGTAGAGCTTTGTCTTCACCGATACATCCTCGCTCAATGTTCCCAGGCGATTCTAGATAAGAATCATACAGATATATATTTTAAGATACTCAGATGTGAGCACGTGTTTCATTTGTGCCCTGCAATAATTCTTGCTGCCTTTAAAAAAGTCTAACAGGGAAAAAAAACCAATATGCCTCTATGATGAAATAGCATTATATCCATGTAAGGCAGCATATTTTAAAGCAGGTTTTGTACCTGCATTTATTGAATCTTCTGCTTATGATTCTGGGCAGACACTGCAGACAGCGATGCAGTTCCTGCTGCTCTTTGCTGTGAAATTAAGCTACTGAGCTTTGTGCTACTCTTTGGCTGGCCTAATCGCCATTTTACCCTCTTTAAAAATGTCCCGACAAACACGTTGACACCTAATTTCCTACACATTATTATTTGAATTGAGGAAGTGTATAGGAAAGACAGTTCATCCCATAAGTGTTAAGGCAGTTGTCAGGACACTGGAAGGATGTGGGAGCACCCGCCGAGCCGAGCCAGCGTGGAGGGAGGAACAGCAGCTTCCAGCAGAGCACAGCGCTGCGTACGGGCAGCTTCCACACAATCAATTAGATACCCACAGAGAGAAAGAGTTCAATTGATAAACTAGCAGCTTTTTTTCCTCCTTACATTTTTAATCTCTGCCACGCAAGCTCAATTTCTTAAGTATAGCGTGTGACAGGGGGGTTTATCCCTATACCTCACACAAGCAAGGTTTGCGACTGCACTTCTTAGCCAAAAGAATAAAAACCAAAGGGACATGAAAAAGGAAGACCCCTGGTACATGACAGTATACTTTTGAGTGAAAACACCTGTTTGCATTTTCAGAAGCCTCAAGTTAAAAATATAACTAGCCTCCACTTGAAAGCGTAAATGTGGAAAAGCAGGCTAGAACTTTCTCAGATCTCACGGCGTGCAGCCCTCCTGATAAATAACCACCAGGAAGGATCATAGAATCATAGAATGGTTCGGGCTGGAAGGGACCTTGAAGATTGCCTACTTCCAACCCCCCTGCCATGGGCAGGGACACCTCCCACCGGACCAGGTTGCTCAAAGCCTCATCCAGCCTGGCCTCGAACTTCCAGGTATGGGGCAAATTCTAGGGATGGGGATATTCCGGGATCTGGGAACTCTTCATAGCATGGAGAGCTAGCCTTTCTAAACTTTGGGGTATTTTCGTTTTGTGAGGAAAGCATTTCAGAAAAAAGTATTAGATCTTGAAATCGGCTGATTAATACATGCTTTTCCTCCTGCCAGAAAATCTGGAATAAAACATTACTGAGGAACAGTCTCTCCTAATGCAAACAAGTCTGCTGGCGTTCTCGTGGGCCTCCAGCTTCCTGATTAAATCCTGAAGATTCTTCCTTGTTCTCTGCAGAACGGATTTGTTTCCAAAAGAGAAACACCTGTGTCACACACCTAAAAATTAGACACAATTTTTCACCTCGCTGGGCCTGCACTTTCCAACGCTCGCTAATTGGTACTTAGGAGAAAGCTATTGTGCTTTTTGCCTGCCTTCTATGCACAGGCAGTTGGAGTTTAAAATAAATCCTGTTAAGTTCCAGGAGTGGATGATTACTTTCTCATTTTTGGTTCTAAATATGCTGGTTGTCGCTCAATTTATTCTGTCCTTTATCCTTTCTGCTTTTGATGTCTTTCCACTTATTTTCCTCCCACCTCCTAGTGGGAATTTCCACTCGCTGGCTGGAATTCAGCAGAAATAATAAACCCGAGTAAAGATCTCCAGCAAAAGATCTTTGCCTAAGTGCATGATTGCGGATGCTGGAGCCGTGCCCAGACAAAACCCTGCCCGTGCGGATCCGTCCCTCCCCATTAGAAGGGAGCGATTAGTCATGTTGACGGCAGCGTTCGGCCCCCCCAGAGGGATCCTGCAGCTCCTGAGAAAGGCAAGGTTCAAGAGCGGGGCCAGAGAGCGGCGGTTCATCCTTTCCTCTTTCCAGTAGTAATTCCAGGGGAAAACAGCGACAACAAAGGTCTCCCTCCATGCCCCAGTTGCCTGTTTCAGTTCAAATTGCCAGAGTCAGGTGTGAGCCAAGACAGGGTGTGTAGGGAGGGGCTGAAGATTCTATAGCGATTCTGTTCAGGTGCTGATGCACAGAAATGCGACTGGAGACAAACATGATTTATTGGGCTGCGTTAATATGATGCACTATCTGTCCGATGCCATAAACATGCACAAATCTTCTGTTGTCCTTAGGTATGAGAGAGGATGGTCAGCTCCTAACAACACGACTCTCAATCTACGTGAGTTCCAAAAACGGTGTTTTCTCTAGGCCTGCCTAAATTATTACATGGGCATGTACACAACACGGGACCTTTTAAGTGTGTGCTTTAACCTTCAAGACTTACTCTGATAGCAGCTATATCGGTTTCATCCAAGATTGTATTTGATAGAACCGGTGGATTGACCTCTTTCAGATGACAAAACTAAAGTCCAAATGTTTTCACAAGGAGCGTGACAGGGCTCCTTGAGGGATGTGGTGGATGCAGATCTCTGGAATGCAGGTGAGAGGCAATCAGGAAGTAGAAAAGAGGCACAGCACAGTATAAACTATATACTGAATGCAATGCAGATCCTCGAGGGAGGGAAGAAAAGATCCAGAACAAAGCAGAACACAACTGAAAAACGCACCGCAACTCATCCCGATTCCTTGTAGCTTCCTAAAAGTAGCAGACTTGAAGAAGTCTCAACCTGCTAAGACTCACTTATATATAAGCAACGAAGAATAAATCAACTGCATTAAATGCACTTTACGCGTACTATAGCTATAGATGGGTGTAAATTAAAACTGCCTCTGCTAAGGGCAGCAGCAGTTTACACGTGTAGAACTGGAAAACCATGCATCACAGACCTTATAGCCAACACAGCGGGGAGGCTGCTTTCTGGAAAAGTGCTCGTGATGTTCCATGCTGCTTCTTCCCAAGCACCTCATTCCTGGTGTTACCTGGTCGGAGTAGCCTGTACAGGGAAGGTAGTGCAACAAATGTAGCTGTGAGTGTTCAGTGTCACAAGGAAGGCAAGAAGAACGAGGCTTTTTCTTCTCTCTACCTCCGTGACCATTTACATATACAAGGTTCAAGCGTCTGGGCTACCAGCAGTAGAACAAAACAAAAGAAAGCACTTTTTGGGAATATGAGGAATCAAAATTCATAGAATATCTGAGATGAATTTCAATCACAGGGTTAGGTTTGCAGATGTTCAAGTTTGAGGTGGATTATTTTAGCTCCAGCAACATAGGCCTGCGCTTAGTACTATCTTTCTTTCATATTACAAAGGCTGCCGTTTGAAGGGCAGAAGGAAAGAAGAGCCGTTAGAAGCTATTTACATAGTGAAAAAGAGAACAGATACAACGTAAGGAGGAATGTGCACCACACTGAGCCCTGAAAATGTATTCTTTGAAATAGCAGCTCTATGTGGTTATATCATCTTGGCAGCTGAAGTAATACTCTGTGCAATTATCCATATTAGGAAAACTGTAAAAATTAGAAATGGCTCTGTTTTATAGCTTCATTTTTCTCCACTGAGTGGTCTACAGCCACAGCTCGATTGGAGGCTGTATTTCAAGGATCACTCCAGATGTTCTGATCATGAAGATTCCAAAAAGCTTTATCAGCACTCAGCTGTTGGGAGCTGCTGTGTTTAAATCCAAACATGATTATCAGCTCTCGGGACAACCTTTTATGGGTATCAAGACAGTGTTTTTTAAGAACTCTCGGTAGCAGGTTTTTTTCCCATGTTATGATTTCATAGATTGGAGAGTGGATATAAAGGGAATGAGCTGCTGCTAGTATTAGTAACAGTAAAACATCTTTTAAGGGAAATAATTTCATTTGAAGACTGTATTTAAAATTTTAAGTTGTATGTAAACCTTCCTACCTTGACATATATTATATCTCTTTCATGCCCTCTGCTTCTGTTAAGTAACAGAAGAAAAAGCAGAATGAAACTCTTCACACAGTGAATATTATCCACTGTTATGTATCTATACTGATGTGATCGATACGAGTACAGATTTATACATGTTTATGTTGTTTGATTACTAGTTTAGATGCATCAGTCAATTGTGGTGCAAGAAGTAGAAGGTGGAAGGAATGAGGATAAGCAGCAATACCAACATGTTTCACTCATTGAAAACAGAGTAACATAAAGCAGCTCTTAACGTATGATTACCTAGAGCAAGGTAGGAAGGTAACGTGTCCGTAATGTGAGCTGAAGACAAAATCGTGATGAAGATTTGAAGCCATCTTTATGAGTGTGGCTGCTCTTTAGCTAATTCACTGATCTTCCTTCTGAAGAGTAGCTTTGAGAGCCAGTAAGCTACATCCATCCCTGAAGCACCGAGTTTGGAGCTTAAATAAGTGATAACAATGATTAATTACTGTTTTATGTATGTTTCACTGATACACGTCACCTACACAGATGAACACAGACAACGGTCAGTCCGCTACCTATTGCAAGTTAAGAGAGAATATATTCCTCAAATTCTCCTTTCTCTGGCATGGTGTCCTTCCGAAGAGCTCTTCCCCCAGTTCGGTGGGGGGTTGGGGTGGGGAGGGGGGGTATATGTATTCAAAAGTTACTATCTGTTGGTGTTTTTTTTTAACCCTGAGGATATAGTGAGAAATCATCATCCATCCCACGATTCGTAGAAATGCAGATCCCCCATTATAGCAGCATGGAACTGATACAATTCCCAGAACAACCAGCCATGAACTGGGAGAGGACCATTTTGTTTTGGTAGAGGCAGTCAGAGGACAGGAAATCTTCTGGCTATTTTGAAAAATCCTCCTGAAATCTTTCTCTAGACTCCTTCTATGCACATGAGCGTACAGCAATCATAAAGCAAAACTCAGGAATTCACATGTGCCTTAGAAGACAACTTCAGCCTGGATTTCATACAATGTTATTTAAAATTCCCTGCTTCTTAAGGGAGACTGATAACCTACCATAAACATGCTGGATGAAGAAGAGTAGCTAAATTCACCCTCAAAAGAATCCACTAGTCGGTTCCAAATGGATTTGCTGATGTTTGAATGAAACATTGATGTTTCCTCAAAGGGAATTTATTTACCTTGATGCTGTTTCTCTGTGTCTGCATTGTTTAGGGACCTTTCAGAGCCAAAATGCCCAGCAGGAATCTGCTTCATTATCTTAAGTCACAAGCTTTGCAGACCACAGTAGCTTCAACTGGCTCAGGCCAGAGGTTCTTAAAGATACAATTTGTCCCGGTTCCACCCCCCTCTAAGCCCCACGACAAGAAATAATTAACATTAACTTGACAGTTAATTTAAAAACCTTACAGCCAGCTTCTTATCTACAGTAAGTACAAAAGATGCGTTATTCTCTGAGGTGGTGTGCATGGTTTGCACTGCTGCAAATTTCCCCTCCAAGATCACTGCTGTAAAAGGACCATAAGCTTGGTTTGGTTTGTCCCCACATTGCTCCGTGTTCCATAAAGATTCAACAAAAGCAAGTGCTGATATTCTCTGTCATAGCCGCCTTCTGAGCAATCTGCAAGAAGCGTTTTCTATTTCTCCAGAGAAAACGCCTCAGTGTCTCAAAAACTATTCATTTTGTCTTTTGCTTCCTTCAGAAACAAATACAAATCTGTGAGATAAAATGATTTGCAAATGTAATTGTAACAAATAGATCAAAATAAATAAATAGCAGAGTTTTTCCATTTACGCCTTAAAAGAAACAACTTTACTAGGCTCCATGACCTAGTAAAAGCATGTAAAAAAAATAAAGCCCGCAGCAGTCTATTTAAAAAAAAAAAAAAAAAAAAGCATTTGGTAGCATCTGAAGAAAAGAACAGTTTACTCAGCTTAGTCTCAACCCACAAAAAATGCCGTTGCCTTTTTTATTGCTTCGAGAGCATTTTAAGACCCCTATTTACAGTGAAGCCCGTAAGAGCCCATTTCCTTTATACTTTTGTTAAGGAAAAGGAGGGGGCTGAAAGCACAATTTTAGGAACATATGGTTAGGCAATACTGTTGTCAAATATCAGGGGGAAAGAATAGTTTCTGTGAGGCCATAAAACCACTAGAATGACAGTGAGATTTTACGTGAGCAAGCGGTAAGACTATGAAAGTCATCCTAATGGGCGACGGTGCGGGCGCTCCGGGATACCATTCCAATGGGAGGAAAAATGTAAATTAAAAACCTGCCACACACACAAAAAGACAACCTAAAGTGATTATTTAGAAGAAAAGTTTCAGAGGAGCCCTCGCAAAGGTGACACTGAAAAGCTTAAGTGTATAAATGCTTTCCTCTCACTGTTTGAAAAGCCAGTGGTTTCCATAGCATGATTATTTGTGTAATTGCTTCGTGTACCTAGTACTAATTTACCTTCATAGTATATTGACCTTGTATCCCTTTAAACTTTGCACAGCTATTAACAGATTATGCCACCACTTTGTAAACTGGTTTTCTGCTAGATTTTTCGCTTCCAAGCAGGCTTTTGTTTTTCAATATTTGCCCCTCAAGGTGTTTCTCTCTATTTATCCCTCTGTTCAAATACACTAAGGGCCTGTCAGTCTGGCTTTTGTTTTTACTGCCTAAAAACAGGTGTAGAAGGATAGTAAATCCAACCCAACAGCAACATTCATGACCAATTTTCATTCAAAGCAGAATGTATTTTCCAACTGCTGAACACCAGTTTGAAGGCTGCAGAAGTATGTTAAAATCTGAACACTCTGGAGACAAATGTCAGTGCCAGAACTTCTCTCCTTCGCGAAAGTAAACCTGCACTTTTCAAATTTTCTCCAAAGTTTTGACTTCTCACTTTTTCTTATTTTCTCACACAGTTTTTCCTCTCCAGGAAGAAAACCCTTCAGAATTAGATGCATTATTTTGTTGCTGTTCTAGCAACATCTTGCATTTATTTTAGGATACAGTATGAAAAGTAAAAAAAAAAAAAAAAAAAAAAAAAAAAAATCGGAAAGAGGGTCGGCTTAAAAAGCCCCTCCCCCT
>VYZM01018849.1:95941-114303 GCA_013398915.1 Dromas ardeola | reverse complement strand
CCTCTTGCCTCACCTCCTTACTGGTCTTCCCAACTCCCACACTGCCACGCTAACACAACCATCTGCAGGTCCTGGCAACGCTGAAAAAAGCCCTTTTTTGAGCCCGATTTTAACCTGGATCAGTTCTTCGCTCCCTTTTTTATTAGTTAAATCCATAAACATTATGGAACTGAAAAGGAAATGCAGGAGTTGAAAAACGTGGCTGGTGAAGAGAGACTCTTTCCTGTGCCCATCTTCCAACTAAAACAAATGTACATTAAAACACAGATTCTGCATTTTTTTTCAACTAATCTAATATATAAAAAACCTGTTATTATATAAAATTATACGTTTGACTGACACGACATTTTGGCTTGAGCGCTTCAGGGAATACAAATCAGAAGAGCACTAAAATAATCTCAGTGCAATTTGATTTATGGTCAGTATATACTTTTTGTTGAGTTCATATTGATCAACTTTATCGTTTGCTACTTACTGCCATACTACCTCAAAAGGAAGTAGAAGTCAAAGATTATAAAACTGTGGTATTAAGATACATTTTTAAGGTATTTTTTTTCTCATATCCCAAAAGAATGAAGAAACATTGAGATGTTTGTGAAAGAACTGTTTCATGTTGCAATAGCAGAATGTTAGAAACAGGATACGATTTGGATAATTTAACAGTTGCCAAATAAGATGATTAAAAATATATTCAGCTGAAGACAGTTCTAGTTCAAGTTTCTAAATGTATTTATCCTTGCTTTTAGCTTCTCACATGTGACATCTCTTTGGGCCACGACAAGGAGATTTCAGTGAAAATGAGAGTTCGTCCTAAATGGTGTGAAATATGAGATGGAGATACCTTGTAATAGTGGGTAATGCTCGCTGTAAAAATATGAGCTGTAAAATTTAATCTTAAATTACTTTATACTGCTAATGTTTAAGCCAATTCATTACAGCTGCACAGTTCTGGCACAGAGCACCTTGTTACACAGAGCCATTAACTCCTCGCTATCTCTGTCATACACCCAGAAGTGATATGGATCAACCGGCCTCAGAAAGGAGATGTGGCTAAAAAAAAGTGCAGAGCTCTATTTGTTCTCGTCAAAGGGAACACTTTCACGAAGTCCTACTTAATCGAATTGGAGAAGAAACCCCCGTGACTTGTATCTCTGCAAGGATTATTCACTTTCTGCATAATCTGCAAGAGAAGGACTGCACATTTTACTTAAGTAAAAGATGTTGTTAATGGTACATTACCTTAATACGTGGTGCCAGAGATTAAGTGGATGAACTTGTTCCAAAAAATACAGCTATTCCTCTGTCAGCGATGGTCTTCTGACCAAGGCATGGGATTTGCAACTAGGAGACCTACTCCCTTTTCCTGCAGACGACAAAACCTCTGTAAGAGATGAACTGCTCAAGAGGAAAAGGGGAACCCACCCACTCCCCGTGTCCTACGCTCTCATCTTCCTTCTGCAGTCCAATAAAGGGAAAAACAAGAGGGTGGAATTTCACCCATTTTATGTAAAACTGGCGTGGAAAAAAGCCCTCTAAATGAGGATTCATGGCAAAGTCAGATTTCTTTTTTCCTTTGTTTACAGTGTAGAAAATCTTGGATCACTGTTTTGAATGCAAGAGTAACTAAAGACGTGGAAACCTGGGACAGCTTGTAATGCACTGTCCAGTATGAGAGATCAGCAACTTCTTTAAATAAACGGAATGTCATGAGGTAAACTATTTAATTTCAGTACAATGTTTAATATAACAAGAATATGTTCTATAAATTGGAAAAGATGGGGATTAGTACAGGAAATATCAAACGCCAAAGGACCTCACCAGAGAGCAGATGATGACAGGTCATCCTGAACAAACAGCTGTACTGGAACGAGATCAATAGCTGAGTTCTCCAAATTTTCTTTTAGGATCAATCTTATTTAATAATTTTGCAGCTACCCTTGGCACAGAAAAATGTTGGATACTAATTGCATTTCTTCATGACACAATGTTGAGCTGAATCAGTAACAGCGAGACATATATATCATAGAGGGGAAAAGGGATGGCACTGAGGATGAGGCATAGGTGTAAGATGAAATTACATGTTACAGGCTACTAACAATAATTATTTTCAATTCTCTTTTCTAATAACACAGACTCAGATACCATTATATAACAGTAATTTTTAGATACTGGGTAACTTGGTCAGGCGAAAGACAAACGTAACCCAAGGATCTATCACACAAGGTATTTCCAGCAGAAATTGCCAAATGGCAATGCAGCTATTTAAGTCACTGATAAGACTTCAACTTTTTAATTTTGCTCCATCTTTACTATTAAAAAAAAAAAGTTGGATCATTTATGTTGGACCTAATGAAGGGGAGGACTACTGGAGTGATCAAAGGAATAGAGAGCGCATCTTAAAACAAGAATCTTTCTGGCCATGGCAAAATGGCAAAGGAAGGGGGGTAAATGGACTTAGAAATATCCTGAGAAAAAAACACTAGGAGCATTTTTTTGTACTGAAGAAAAATAACAGGATCTAAATAGATGAGTACAAATTGACTGTGACTAATTTTAATATGGAAATTAGAAGACAGTTTTCAGTTTTTAGGAATGGGAGCGATGATGGTTCAGTGGCTGCACCTCCCAAACTCCCTGTTCTGTGTGCAGTGAGTGAGGGGGATCTGACAACTTTTCTTCTTCCAATAGAAAGAGAATTTGGAAATAGTTGCACGGATATAATTTTTTTTTTTTGTTTTTTTTAATAAAAAGGACATGGCAAAAATCCTAAAAACTTGAATGTCACAAAGGAGTTGATCAAATCGCCACACCAGGGCTATTATTCACAGTGGTGCGAATGCTATAACAAGATAACACTAGCAGTGATACTGTTCCACTTTAAATATCAGTAAGTCTTCTCAGTCAGCATGTGGTGCTGACCTACCACATAGAAGAATGAGCATCAACTCCGGTACTTTCTTCTAATACCTCAAAAACTGTATTTTAATAATAAACTGTTTTAGCTGGAGCATGTTCTGATGTTATCGTTTGTGATAATCTCCTGCTACTGTAAAACAAACGCCCTCTTTTTGTGAAGAACAAAATCTTCTTCTGATGTCTTTGGAGTTCTTTTCTTACTCCCATTTCTCCCCTCCTCATGCTATGTATAAGCAGTAAAAATACTCTGAAGAGTTGGCTCCCTGTCATCATTTAATTCACACCAAATATAGTCACGCACTCCCAGAAAGGCTGCACCGCTCTCAGTAAACGACGATGGAAGAATAAATGGAGCCCATCCATTTACACTGGTTTCAGTTCATGATTTCAGAGTGAGATAGATCGAAATGTCACAAATCACAAATATAGATGAGCATTCTGCTTCTCGGTTTTGACTTTAACCTACAAGCTCTGAAGAACTGGTTTTGATTCACAGATAAGCTCTCTAGTGAAAAGCTCCCTATGGCTCCAACGAATAGAAAAGTAACTAGCTTTAATTTATAGCACATATGAAATGTGTTAGTAATTGTTAGTTAGCAGAGGGAGCAGATAAATACAAACAGGGAAGGAATACACACCAGAAAATGTGTTTTAGTATCTTACAATGTTTAGCAGATTATCACAGTCATTCCAAGGAGACCTCAGGTCTTCATCTTTAGATCCTTCTAAGGAGTCACAGATTGTCTACAGGTTTCTAATGGCCCTACTGATTGTCTGACAATGACCAGCCCACTGAAATGTTAAAAACCCCAGTCTGAATCTTTCAATAGCTTTTGTAACTCATCTCGATCAGCTACAGCATCCTTGATCGTGTGCCTATTATTCTGCCCTTTCATTATAGTATTACTAGTCATTGAAGCTTTTTTTTAATGAACTGACGAATGCAGTCTGCAGGAGCACTGTACTATGGTTCATAATTGAGATGCTCTCCCATACTTTATATTTTGATCATGCTTAGCTACACAAGGGCAATAGTCAAGTTAGCTTAATAATAGCCAGAAGAAATGCCTCTAATCCAATTGGTCACAGGGCACATATCACCAAAACCAATTTCTTTATAATTAAAAGGTGCTCGCGGGCACAGTGAAAGCTTGGAAGTTGCCCAGGGATTTTGGGGGAAGTGTGGGGATTTTTTTCCCATAGACAGCAACCACACTGAAGCAATTTCTGAAACACACTGATAAGCTTTGCCTTTGAATTTACATTAAAGAGCTCAATAGTTGCTACCTGTGAGAACAGCTCATGCTTCTAAACTGACTTGTGTCCTGTAGAGATTAAGGACACAAGGTCTCCAGGAGATTAGCACGTCACTTGGTTTAAGTGACATCCAATCCATTTTATTGACATGGCCCCTATCCTGCAAAACAAGCACTTTTTAAGTGAAACATAATGAAAATTTTGTGTGGCTTTATGGGCCAGTGTACAGTGGCTTTTCATAGGCGATTGCTAGCTGCTATCTGCAGGTCTGTAAACGAAGCCAACAGCACCGGCTATAGACACCTTCTCCGTACATGTCACCACATACTAATACAGCAGAGCATGCCCAGAGGAACCTTACATTGCTTTTTAATTTAATTGGAGCATTGCCACGGACTAAGGACTTTAAACCTCATTCATTGCATCAGGCAGATTGTTACACTGAATTGTTACAATTTTTATTTCAGAGTGGTACTGAATCACAAGGCCACACAGGTCTTCATTTCCTAATTGTTTATTTTCAGCAACACGAACTTAAGTCTTTATAGCAAGAAGGAAAATTGGTGTGTGGGTGAAGAGTTCTCTCACCTATTTTTTTAATGCCATTCTAATCACGGGGTGCAGTTTGGATGCGCCACTTGCTGCTGAGTAGCTGCATAGTGGGAATGAGAATAATTATTGAATTGAAATCATGCACCAACTCGGGAGATCTGACGTTTGGAAAACCTGCCTGCCAGCTACCTGGACTCCATTATTCTGGGGAAATAAGCTTTTTACTAACACTTTGGAAAATAAATTTTCCATTCTTTTCTCTTCCTTTTGATCTGTAGCATAAAGAGACCACATGTACATGGTTGATACAATGCATGGAATTACGCTACGCTGATGAGAAAAGAAAACAGCATTAAAGCAAACACGTAGACATATTATAATTAGGGAGTTCCACAGCAAAACCACAAACTACAGCTAACTAAAATGCAGCGACACATGTTAATCCAAAATGAAAGGAGACCAATACATTTCTATGATAAATCATTTTAGCAGAAGTACAGAGTTATTAAATATGAAGATGGAAACTGAATGTAGGTGGCCCCCTTCAAAACGTCTGTCTTTAATCAGGTTATTTATTTTTTGCTGTTACGTAAAATGGAACTTTTCATTTTGGCTTCCTAAGTCATGACCGAGTATTAAAATTAGGGGGTCTCCAAGTGGATTCCTCCCGGTTCTGGAAATAACCTGAGCACCAGAGTAGACCAGGCAGACCCTTAGGGAGCTGCTGCCCCTGCCCCTTCTGTATTGGTGTTGGAGCCGCGGCCAGCAGCATCTGGCTGGAAGCAGGTCTTCAGGAGTGGCTGGAGAATTCGCATCTGGACAAAATAAGAATTAACCCAAGTACTCCTCCCTCAGAAGTGAAAGAAACCTAGTAAGAGATGAAATTGTTTTAACTAATATCCGTTCAATTTTAGAGCTCCTCTGATTTACTATTATTACTGCATTTCGCGGTAGTATTGGAAGCATGCACAGTACTTCCACCTTGGATCAAAAAGAGCGTATTTTTATGAATTTTCTGGAAGGCTCCCAGTCTGGTTTTACTAACCAAAATCTCTGTAAGTAACCAAGAATGAGAAAAACTCATGGCTGGCCTTTCTCCCAATTTTGTGAAACAACAATTTCAACAGCGCATCAAACCTGAGAAGGCCTTTTCACAACTACTGTGTGAAAAGTAAGGCAGTATAACTTCAAGCCGATGTTTCTAGCATTTGCTTCGGTTTTCTTTCATTTTTCTTGAAACTGCAATTCCCTTGTCTATGACTGTGTAAGATATTGCCCATACTTGCAGAATGATCTTAAAAAATAAGATACGCTGCAGAAAGCTGAGTTTTTAACTGACCTGCAGACAGCACTCTTCCGAGGCTCTATTGCTTTCAAATTTCTAATGCCGTCCGGAGATTCTCAACACAGCTGACCAAAATATTTACAATGAATGTAAAGTTCTGAGAGTCCTTCGATGGAGGTTTTTTTGACAAATTGCCCATTTTTGAGACATTGAAATAGCTGCAAATCCAGGAAATTCAGTATTGAAAAATACCTCCAAGAGTTTTTTCCTAAACAAAAAGGGAACTGATAATTCATGCTCCATGGTTGGAAAAAGGAGGAAGCGAAGGCAGAGCAGGAGCACGAGGAAACTAGTCATTCTAAGTCAGTCCAAAAGTCTAAAAGTGACCACAGAAAACAGATTATCTTGCCTTTTTGTATTCTTTTTTTTCTTGGTTTCTGAGGAAGAAATATCCAACTCCTTTTCATTTTTAAAATTATACAGGAAATGTACTAGTTCAAAGAGTGGCAAGCTTGCATAATGAGCTGCGTTAAGATAATGCCTTATTTAATCCGGGATTTGAAAATCCAGATCACAGAATTCATTCTGCTGTTGGGGGTGACTCTGCCAGCCTTCCTGAATTACTGACAACCCCAGCTTTCTTAAAGGGTGCAAAACACGTGATTTGTGTGGCATATGCAGGTTAGCCAGAGGTTATTGCACCTCTTAGCTGCTCGGTATTCTGGTGCTGCAGATCAAGGCAAAATGTCTTTCCCTGGTTGGGCCAATTGGCTGTCACCACATCTGTAGCAGTTGCATTCACGTTTGCTTCATTACTCCTGTTCTTATTTGAAAGAGTAGAACATATCTCTTCAGGGACTGAACAATGAAAAACTTGCTTTATAGAGAGGTCAGAGATAAAAATTTAAGTAAATACAAACTGACAGGAAAATATGTTCTTTTTCTTATCTCATTCCTTTTCTATTTAATTTCCTTACCACACCGCATGCTTTGTGGTATTTATGATTCTTTGTCGTAGTTATTAAATAACAGAATTCTTGTCTTTCTTGGTCAGCTAGTATGAACATTTTTATCTATAAAACCATTGTTACAGCATTTGTCCCATATAAAAATATCTATTACCTGAGCACTAGTGCCTCTGACTTGGAATGAACTCCGGTTTGAATAGCACATCAGAGCATCCTTCTCACGCATTACTCAAAAGATAGCATCACAGAATCATTTACAGGCTGTGGATTTAAAAAAAAAAAATCAGTTTTAATGTCAGGACACAATATGTTTAAGGCAGTTAATACTTTCAAGCACAGAGCAGACAGAATCCTGTGGGCTTTTGGGAGATTGCACATTCAAAGGAAAGCCTCCCTGATGTTGTTTGACATGTTCCAAAGGAGAGAAGGAGAAAGGAAAGAAGGAAAGGAAAAGAAGGAGGGAAGGAAGAAGGAAAAGAGAAAAGAGGGAATAAAGAAAGGGAGGGAGGGAGGCAGAAGTAGAAAACTGAAATGGGAGTCTCCCCCAATACTGCAAAGATTCTCAATGATGCATCGCAAAGCAGTGACGCAAATCTCTATTTGGAATTTGCCTCTTCCAGACCCAGCACTTCCCAAGATGAGACACCTGGCTTAAAAGAGGGACTAAATCCCACACATGTCTGCAGGCTCATGACAGCAGTTTTTCTGAGGGGCATGTGAACAATTTTATACTCTTTCAGAAAGACCACATGGGATGCCTGCCTTATCTGCTGAGTGTGGCAAACTTGTGGAGTGAACTTGAGTATTACCATTTGAGATCACAAGGCTTCTCTGATGACCAATTAAATAAGAACAACAGATATCTAGCAATTCCTTTTGAATTTTGCTTTCTTTCACTGCCCTGCTTTCATTCTGTCGCAGCTACACACATAAACACACCTGCACAGACACATACATATATAAATACATATATATATATTTGTCCAATGGGAAAGTACATATAATCGTACTTGCTGTCTGAATGGAGGAAAGCCACACTCTCCTGCATCATACTGACTATACTTTTAGAAAATACATAACCTATATTAACCTTAGATATATCAAAAAGCTAAGAAAGACCAGCTGTAAGTTACAGAAGAGTAAGCATTAAAATGCATCTATAATTCAAATACTTCTATTTAGTATTTCTAAAATACCTTCAAAATTATAAAGAACTTTACAAAATACTTTAGATTTACAGAAGATTTATACGCAGAGTTAGAAAATAATGACAATAATTCCACGTCTGCCCTCACTGTATCCCATTCTGACATGACTGATACCTTAGAAGACTATCTCTTTTCTCATCACACTTCCCTGAGTGCACAGACTGTGCTGGTCAAGAGGAAATACAGTCATAATATACTTTGCAAATCATAGAAATAAATAAGCGTGAAATGCAATGAAATAAGAATCATTCATAACTGTGAGAAAGAACAGAAGTCTTGCACTGGCGACATGACACAAATATTGCAAGTTCAACTTCAAAATACGTCTCGCAAGTTCAATCCAGAACTGCTACATTATCTAGTAACGTTACAGAAATGTACTCAATAAAATAGCCAACATCATATTTTTGAGAGGGTGTGTAATATATTTCTTCATAAAAAACATGTTCATTCTGTTGTAAAATTGCAAGGAATGATAGGGGATATTTATTTAAAACTCTCAATGACATTCTATTTTCTTTTGGTATGTACGTGAACCTTTGTAGTATTTTACATGTATTTTCAGGATTAGTTTCCAAGGATTCCTGATGGCCTGGGACAAGTGCAACAATTGTGCCTTGCGAGTGCTTCTACTGACTGAAATGAAAACACACGCATACACACATAAACACGAGTATATAAATAACAAAATAAATTACAAACCCCAGCTTTTTATTGGCTCCCAAATAAAGAGATTTGGTAGAAGAAATATTACCTTAATCTCTCCATTTACCACAGTTATTCCAAATACATACACTGCCCCTATAAATAAGAAGCTTAAGAGCAATGAATATTATAAAGCAATAATAAACTCTGAAAGCTAATGCTGGGGAAATTTACATGACAATTTGAAATCTGTCTCCATAGTTATTATGTCATCTTGTAATATTCAAAAAGCAGGATTTGAGTAAAAATTTTTGAACCCTTCGTGTTAAGATTGAAGCAATAATGGCCACGGAAGGCTCAGAAAATCTCAGCTTTGCAAAGCATTAATAGAAGGGCAGAAACCTGCCTGTGTTATGTTACATTCTTTTCCACTGTAATTATTAGGAGCTTTGTTCCTGTAGTCCATCTCTCCCTCTTTCAAAGACCAAATATGCACTTTGCATTGCATGGGAATTACACAGTGGCGGTCGTTACTTATGAAACTATTACACAGATGTATTTGGCAACTACCTATTTAATCAATACCGTAAATGTAAATGTTGCTCTGAAATAACCTCCTTAGGAATGAAGGAGAGCTTTTTTACAAGACCACATCAGCAAAAAATCATAGCTATCTAGGGTTACCTACATTGTAAATTACTTTTTCTAAATCGTTGCCAGGTGAGCCTCAGAAGAGCTTATGAATTAATTGCAGAGCATTTTGATTCTCTTCCTCCCCAACCTATTCTAAAATAGCAAATCATTCTTCCATGTGACAACGACGAAACTGTTCTATTAAGGGTTCAATTTCTACATACCAATATCCTCCTTGGCTTCATGCAAGGAATACAAAACACAGCTAATGGTGTTGAAGAGGGAGATATAATCCATTTGGGAATTGGCACCTCTGAGAGCCAGTTTCACCTTTTTGGCAATACAGGTCTGTGGACACCACTGCAGTAGGTCACTACTTCACTCAGAGGCGGCTTTTCCAGATGTCTGGGCTGGGATAGCTGGAAGGAAGGTAATGAGGTGGAGGGAAGGACGGAGAAAAGCAGAGTAAAGTCAGAAGTTGGTGATGAATAAACAGGAGTTACGTTTTGTTTACAAAATCAGTTCTTACAGCTATGACCCACAAGCAAACTTAATGCAACACCTTAATGATGTGGACAACAGAAATTCATCCCAGGAGTAAAAAGGGGCTGACTAACAGACATTCCTGCAGTGATCTAGCATACCCTGAAAATCACTCTGCTTGGACTGAAACTGTCTTTTGAAGCTGTTGTGCTCACACTTTGAAACTAAGAAAGGCTCTTATCTTCATCAAACTTATGCTTGAGAACTGCCTAGATATTTCTTTAAAAACCATTACAGAAAAAAAGGAAAAGAAGGATTAGCCAGTAAATTAGGCTGCACAGGCACAGTTATTCAGAACTACTAAGGTTTTTCCTCTTTATTAATTTGTTGTTCTTCAAGGGAATGAACAGAGCAGGTTACAAAGAAGAGAAACAGGAGCAATGCTTTTTCTTCAGGCGTCTTTTCCAACAATTATGTACCAACGACTTAGCGATGATCTGCCATTAAATGGCAAACATCCTCATCCTACACAAGGTTACGCAACAGATTTCTTACCAGAAATGAAATCTACATATCCAGAAACCAAAATTCCTTAAAAAGCGAGCAAGAAGGAAACAAATAAGATAAGGTATTTGTCATAGAACTGAAAATACTACAAATAGCTTTATCATGACAAGCATAATAAAACAAAAGCTCATAACTGGTCTATATAATTCTTATTTTTTTTTTAAATGTCAGGTTTTGTTTAAGGCTCAAAATAGTTTGAGTCTCCCTTCTGAGCAAGCTACTCCCCCAAGGGCCAGGAGTTCCAAAAGCAGGAATATTCTTGCAATATTTGCAGAGTGTCAAAAATAGTGGGAATCTAATATGCAGCTTACTACAGCCATACAGCTACTCCGACCAGCCCAGAAGACTCTCGTAATGGGGTAAAACCAAGACAGTCCAGCATCGCAGCAGACAGCAGGGACACTCTTACACTTCAGTTACCCTTTGCTGAGGAATTCAATAAGAGAAAAATAATATTCGCCATGCACCTATGCCAAGGTGATAGCTAGACAAAAGTGCTAAGAAGAACACTGAGTGAGAAAGCAAAGGCAGCAACTTTTTCTTCTACTTCTTTCACAAAAAAAAGGTCTACAAAAATTATTGATTCCTAGTGAGTTCTTCAGAACTTTCTCACGTCATTTGTTGGGAAATAAAAAGATGAGAATTTAGCTTCATTGGGATTTCCAGACAATATTCAACATGATTCAAAAGAGCGTTTGGACCCATTTTAATTCAATTCAATATCCAAGTGATATGTGAGAACTTGTCACTAATGGAGTGAGGAAATGGATGTATTAGAAAAGAAAGGAAAAACAGAGGAAAAAGAGATGAAATAGGAGAAGAAAGTGCTGATTTAGATATTCTAAAGTAACTTGAATCATCTGTAGTGAGAAGTTTCTGGTTACTTAACCCAGACTGAATTAAAGAAGCTATCTCGTTTTTACTTCTTGGTGTCAGTCAACTCGGACTACACCCTGAACTGTAAGAAAACGATCCGCAATGGAGATTCCTGCTGCAAATTATAACAGACATGAATCCAAGAAAGAATTAAAAGCCAGGAAATTCATATACATCTACAATGATTCTACAGTATGCTTAAAAAGTAGTAATTTTATATAATTTTGAGTATTTGTATATTGTGCTCTGCGACTATATTAAAAAGCCTAAAAGTTAACCAGTTTCTAGTAAATTCTTTAGAACATTCTCATAAGGTTTATTAGAAAACCCTCGAGTAACAGCCAAAGCAAAGTTATTCATAAAACTTCAAGTTGATTTTTACTGCAGAATTTTATAAGGGAAGTCTATTTTTAACTGGAATTCTGCCCAACTCAAACTCATAAAACATTAGACTTTTAAAACAAAGCAGATCAGATTCCAACTCCCTTTTATGTTACCAAATACTGTGAAGAGAGAATGAGTTCAGGGCCTCGTGCTGCGAGAGAACATATTACTTAGATTATTGCTATCATGACTCGGTGTATTTACAAACAAATTGTCGGAGCGCCTTTTAAGGCAGATGCAAAGCAAGGAGAGGGAGCAGAAAACGACTTGAAAGCTGAGAAGGAAAAACCAAGATGTAACGATGGCTCGCAAAACCAGCTTCACTTTCTGACTACAGGAGAGATCTGCCAAATTAGGTCATTTTTTAAGAGACGGAGCTGTACCCCAGTGGTGGTAATGTTGTAAGTCGTAGGAGGTAATCGCACATGTTACAAAAGGTGAAGGTTGGGAAGTTGTGAGGGGAAATAATAATGAGATTCAGATGGGAAAAACATTGGAATGATTAAAACTTGAGATCAGATCCTGCTTGTTTTCACTTCCGTAAGACTACATTGTCTCAAAATTTAAAGGCAAACAGGAAATCAAATACTTAACATTCAGAGCATTCATCAAAAGCCATGTCTCTTACGGCTAATCAGGGGGATGCTAGTGAAGCCCATAAGCTCCTGTCAGTTCTCCGCCTTCCCCTGCTCTTACAGAGAGACAGAGAATTCACTCCATCCCTAAAAAACCACTCATGCCAGTAAATTCGGCTCATGTGAAGCAGCGCGGGCTCTGCCAGTTTTGATGTTTTCTGTGGAAGCTACTGGGTGATTAATCTCATTAGGTACATTTTTGATTTGGAGTTTTAAGAAAAAGGAAAATCAAAAGGAAGTAACATAGATACTGTAATCTCATATATATACTTTTAGTTGTCACACTTCAACTCCTGAAAGTATTTTGCAATCATTTTAATGGGCTACAATATTTGCCATCACAAATGCAAAACTGGGACATGTTCCTGAGATATTTCTAAAATCTCAAGCTCAAAAATTCCCTCTGTTTTTGAGGGGCAATAAACATGCAGCAGACTACTTTCAGCATATGGAACTGCAGTCAGGACAGAAATGGCTTTTTGTCATATTCCTCTTCTAAATTATTCAAAATTTTGCAATTGATTGAAAATTTTGCTGAGGTCCAAAAGTCTCCAGTCCAAGATCCCAAGAGAGTAACAGTTTTCCCTTATACTCCTGACTTTTGCTGCTGCTAAATCTTACTTAGCGTGAAGGTACAAAAAAGAAGGAGAAAGATTGTGTTGGATTATATCACCTGGAAATTTATTTATTCAAGAGGAATTCTCAGCTCAATCTTCAGGGCAATTTTCTTCCTGGTTCATAAACATTTCAGAATGACCAAAATTGAGGATTCTGTGTGAGAATTGTCACAAAACCAGCAAGTAACGTGACAAACAAGTGCATAAATGTATGTTTTATTTTTTCATTATAGATGCTGGGAAAGTGTAAATGAAGTTCAGTGCTGAATAAAGGAAATTCAGTCTCTGATTTGACTATAAAATCAAATGCTAACATAATTACAGGCTCATTATACAAACGGGCAGCTTATAAACTTCCCTTTCATTTCTGATTTTGATAAACAAAGGTCTTAGCCAACTCCGGTTAAAAAAAAAAAAAAAAGAGAAAACAAACGCATCAAGAGAACTTGGCTGAGAACGTTAATGACTTTCTTCCCTGCAGCACACACGGCAAAATTTTATAGCAGAGGTGCAATTGCTAAATGAGGGATTCGTAAGTTTAAACCTGTGCATTAGAAATAAATGAGAACAGCTATTAATCTGGGAAAAGTCTTCCTGAGAAGACTAACTTGTGCCATTCAACACGCAGAGAATAACAGGCATTAAGCAATATGTAATTGCAGAGGGTAACGGGGGAGTAGAAAATAAAATCCCTGGCTCACAGCACCCTGGGGAGCCCCGGACAATAGCTTCAGTATTTCCAGAGTTTGGGTTCAGCCAGGTTTATGGGACTGAGTGCAGAGCTGGGCTGTTGGATCTGGCTGTTGGAGCTCTTGCAGCTGGTTCCCAGCAAACTGTGCCCTAAGAGGGTTTATTAGCTAGGGGGAAATGCAGCCCAAATCCATAGAACCATTTTGGGCCAGGGACAGTTAGCTTGTTCAGAGCCCAATGAGTCAAACCATGCACAGGAGAGTTCTCCAGGTGGCTTTCTGTAAGGATCATCTCATCTCTAACGTGGCACATTAGCCCTGACTCATCTCCAGCCATTACAGACTCAGGCTACTGAAAAGCCTCCTGTCCATGCTTGTTTAGGCAAGAAATTAGATTAGACGTGACATGATCTGGACCAGAGTTGGATATGTAGGCTCGCGTAACACTGTGCTTCAGTTAATTAGGCCTCCTACAGCCACTGTCTGAAGGCAGATATCTTATTGTTAGAAACAATATGGTCTATGCATACAGTCTTCATAATTTTAGTAGCTCTAAGGGTTGTGAGGTTTTTCTGCCTCCCTGGCATGATTAATTCACAGCTTGGATGACTGAGAGTTTACTCGATCTGTCCCGGTATTTCCCAAAGCCTTTGTATTTCTTACAACAACGGATCTCCATGGCTAAGGAATGGAGACAGGTGGTCATTTGGAATAATCTTGGCCACGATGCACAGGCTCCCAGTTCTAACCCAGTTGCTGCACACATCCCATCACACTCTCAGCTTCTCCACTCTCCAAACATTTAAATACAAAATTTGTGAACAGAGAAAAAGGAAGCCCCTCCTAGCAATAAGAAAATGCCTGAAATGCAATACTGTGAACAGTGTCTTCCTCCAAAGCTGTGTGTATAGTTATGCACATGCTGCTAATAAATGACAGCTAGAAGTACATAATATGATAGTCTGACAACTTGGAAAATGGGTATTTCTACAAGTTTTAAAGTATCACAGGGAGCTTAATTCAGACACTAAATTTTCTAGTATATACCTATGCAAAGTTCCTTAAATTATTTGAATGCGTATCTTATGAAACATGTGCATCATTAAAATACAGAATATATAGACAAATACATGAAACAGAGAGACATGCCCCCTATTTGTTTAAAAGTCTTCCTCTCTCAGAAGATCTTGTGCAGAAACTTAAAAGACCTAAAGCTTTACATTTGCTTTGTGGGAATATTGCCACATCAATTTTTTTAAGCCCATTCTAGCCTCTCACATTCACAGTCTGACTGAACCTCAGATTACAGAGGAGTATTAAAATGCTCGAGTCTTGTAAAGCATTTTTGTTTCTTGATGGCAGTGATTTTTGTGTATACATGTATATGTGTCTATATAGACACGTGGATTTACTAAGTGTGGTATACAGTAAGAACCACGAATTTAAAGAATTTCTGTTAGACCTGTGTTACGTTTTGCTGCTGGTCATGCCTTATCTTCGAGTGCACAGAATGCTGTTAGCTGAATTGAAGCCCCATTGAGTGAAACAATTGGATTCATCCAAGAAGAGAAGAAAAATGATCCTCTTAGTGGCATTCCTTAGCACAGGAGAAAAGTGCTTACCTTGTGATGGTTATTGGCAGTTTGTACAAATGATAGCGCACAGGGTTTTAGGTTAACCTGTTTAGTTTTACATGACCTGAGATATTAAAAATATCCTTACTCTGAAGGGCTGCCAGGCGGTAACTCAGCATCACATCAATTCTGAAGGCAGTATCACTGAAATGGCGTAGGCTGTTATTGAATTTTTAGTATTCAGTGAATATTGGTCATGATTTATAATAATTTTGAAAAATCAGCATTTGTAATGGGATTCTCTTATCTCTGAAAAGCATATCTGAAATGCCGTAGTGCATCACAGATTTGTTTTTTTTTTCCTACTGCATATACCAGCTGCATAACAATATACTGAGATTTTGACATGCTGCCAGTCCTTGCTCCTTAAAGAAGAGGGAACTGGTTTTGACAATAATGATTGGAAAACTAGCAAATAAACAAACAAACAAAAAAAAATCAATCTTTTCTGATCAAAGCAATACACTCATAAGAAGGAAGCTCTGACACTTCAGCCAAAGACAGCGCTGCTGCAGGTTTTGCATTGTTCTTTTTTAATTTGTTCAGAAATCACCTACTAATTTCAGTGCAGTCATGCCAAGGACCTTGATGACAACACTTCAATATTTACGAGCGCATCTCTGAACACTCTACCTCAAGCCTCTGTATTTCCAAAGCTCCCAAACCTTCCTGGGCCATTTTAAGTTTTTGATTGGTAGGGTAGCCACATTACTCCTTATCTCTTTTTTAGTATTTTAAGTCTATTAGATCTTCAGTCTGCTGGGAGTTATGCTTGTCCCATGCTATGCTATGAAGATGAACATCTCAAGAGCCTAACGTTATTTTCCTGCGTGCATCCTGAAGAATAAACGACATAGAAGACCCTCATGGCTCACTCCTCTTCGCTATGTAATATTTGTACGAGCCAAACTGAGAATAATGGTCTAAGGAGATAAGGAAGTTTGACACAGACTTTTGCATCCACTTTAGAATTCCTTTACAAAGATGTAAATTACTGCACACAGTTAATATTGTCTTTTAAATAAAGTGAAATGACATTACTATAGAAAAACTCCAAGACGTTTTTCCTGTACTTGGTCACACAGAAGAGTGATTCTTTGAAACTTCCACATACGCAACCTCCTTTATACTTTGTAATGTCCCAAATCTTTTGGTAAAGGAGCATGACCTTGTAACTTCTGGAACTCTTTTAATTGTATTATTTTGAACTTTTAAACGTCTTTTTAACACATATTAAGAATCAAGAGGAGCTCTTTCTAATTAATTTGTAGGCACTCTGAATGTGAACAAAGAGAAAAATACAGCTCAAATGAAACATTGCCTTCATTGAACACCATGTTCTGGAAAACTATAACATTGGAAATCTTCTGGTATGTTCCTATGTGAAGAAATCACACGAGGTACTCAGCAACATGGCTAGTTGGGCCTCTATTATCTTCCTAAAAAAAGCTGTCTACCTCCACAAACAACAGGTAAAATCACAAGTGTTGTGGGCAATAGATTATGTACTGCTAAAGCGTAGCATTGAATCTTTACTGTCCTTTTGGTTTTTGGCTTCTCCCCCCATTAACTACAAACATCCGGCATCTGACGTCATCTGAACATAGATATGGCTGAACTTAGCAGGCAACACCTTTCTTGTTACTCTGTACTCCTCCACCTTGGTTCAGAGTGAAGGCAGCGATAACATGCTGATTTGTGTCACTAGATTGATCTTCGAACTTGGGAATTTCGAATACTTCAAATAATTGATTTATAGAGAGCAAATAAAGACCTCTGGGAAGGAAGTGAAGAAGTGACAAGGTTCCTTTTTCTTTAATTAACTCTTACATTGAATTTAAAAGAGAGGTTTAATTTTTAAGCTGTTTACTTCTCATTTCCTAATTCCAGTAAGTAAAATTTATACTTTGTAGGTACCATTGTTTTGAGTGGGTTTTGTCTGATATATTCATTATCTGTACACTAAATTAGGTAAATATAAGCAACTAAGCTGCTTTGATTTCTTGTGGGTTACTGCAGTATCTTCATACGAGGGGTTTAGGGGTTTTTTATAACTATTCTGAGATTTCACTATTAAAGCAAGTCTCTGCAAAGTGTTTTGCTTTTCCACCTGCATTTAAGAATATGAGAGCAACTAATTCCTTCTGATTCAACCACTATGCTACTTTATATATAACCCAAACTAAGGCAACATGTTGGATGAAGAGTTCCTTCCTGAGATCACCAGAACCTTAACCTAAGCCAGGCGGCAACTCCCTGCTTCCCAAATCCATATTCACACTTCAAGAATTTTAAACTGAACTCTGGGTTGCTCTGTAAATACTGTAAGTGTTGAAGCAGAATTTGGGGCATTGGCTTTAATTTTTAAAGTACCCTATAAATTTTGATATCTGTTTGCCTGACAAACTTCATATTTCCTTTCACAGAACGCAGGAGAGATCTAAGAGCTCAAACTCTGCTAATTTACATGAAAGGGAAGTGTTAGTAGGATCATTTTTTTCTCAAAAGGCTTTTTTTTAAATACTGTCTTCAACCAAAATATTGTCACTGACTTATCAAATGAGGTCCATATTTCACAATTAAGATCTAAAACATTGACCCCACCTGGCTACTGCGTGCACCGCTGGAGTCCTCGGCACAAGAAGGACGTGGACCTGTTAGAACGGGTCCAGCAGAGGGCCATGAAGATGATGAGAGGGCTGAAGTACCTGTGCTATGAGGACAGGCTGAGAGAGTTGCAGTTGTTCAGCCTGGAGAAAAGAAGGCTCTGGGAGACCTTACAGTCCCTTCCAGTACCTAAAGGGGGCTACAGAATCATAGAATCTTCATGGTTGGAAAGGCCCTTTGAGATCATCGAGTTCAACCATACACACACACACAAAAACCCCTACAATCTCTGCCACTAGAGCATGCCCTGGAGTGCCAAATCTATACGTTTCTTAAATACCTCCAGGGACGGTGACTCAACCACCTCCCTGGGCAGGCTGTTCCAGTGCCTGACCACTCTTTCAGT
>VYZM01018849.1:55226-95401 GCA_013398915.1 Dromas ardeola | reverse complement strand
CAATTGGCCTTGGCCCATCGATCCAGCCTGTCCAGGTCCCTCTGTAGAGCCTTCTTACCCTCAAGCAGATCAACACTCCCACCTCATTTGGTGTCATCTGCAAACTTACTGAGGGTGCACTCAATCCCCTCGTCCAGATCATTGATAAAGATATTAAATAAAACTGGTCCCAAAACTGAGCCCTGAGGGACACCACTAGTGATTGGCCGCCAAGAAGATTTCACCCCATTAATCACAACTCTTTGGGCACGGCCATCCAGCCAGTTTTTTACCCAGTGAAGAGTACACTTGTCTATGCCGTGATTCGCCAGCTTCTCCAGGTGAATGCTGTGGGGGACAGTGTCAAAGGCCTTACCAAAGTCCAGGCAGACAACGTCCACGGGCTTCCCCGCGTCCAGAAGGTGGGTCACATAGTCATAGAAAGACCATAGAAAGAGATGGGGAGGGACTCCTTACCACGGAGTAGAGCGATAGGATGAGGGGTAAGGGTTTTAAACTGAAGGAGGGGAGGATTTAGATTAGACATTAGGATGAAATTCTTTACTGTGAGGGTGGTGAGACACTGGAACAGGTTGCCCAGGGAAGTGGTTGAGGCCCCATCCCTGGAGATGTTCAAGGCCAGGCTGGATGGGGCTTTGAGCAACCTGGTCTAGTGGGAGGTGTCTCTGCCCATGGCAGGGGGGTGGAACTAGATGATCTTTACGGTCCCTTCCAACCCAAACCATTCTATGATTTTATGATTCTATGAAACATGCCTTTTTCTTAATTTCACTAAGCCTAGATTTGCTGGCCTTCTGAGAACGCTCCAGACCAGGTAATTTTTCCTCAGAAATGAAAGGTAATATGGATGGAGGGATACGGGGCTAGACAGAAGGTCTGTGATCATCACTCAGGAAGCAATTACCTCAGCAATGAAAAGTCTATTTGATTACTAGGCTGATAGTGCTTTACATCCATTGTATGTATTATGTACTCAAACAAATGAAGAGAGGAAAAAAATGAACTAGGTATATATGAAGAGAGATGTAGGAATTAGAATGCTTTATGCATGACTCTAAGACTGAGGCAAATGAACCTGTCTGCACAGATCCCACAGAATCCCTATATAACAAAAATCCGTGCTTTTACATGGGAAAACGGGAGATCAGCCTTATTGACAGCAAACTATGCCAAATCCATGGCAACAGACAATGAATATACCGATTGCTGTAAAAGATCAAGGTATTTACTTAATGATTTCTCAAAACCATTGAATATAAGAGGTAAAAATGGAGCTTTTTAGTGCTGTAAGATACTAAACATTCAAATTCATCTTGTGTCTCATTCTAACTTGCCTTTTAATATAACAGTTTCCATTCTTCCACTGGAGAACTAGAATTATTTGTACCGCACAAAAAAAACTTTGCTAAACCTATTTAGGCAGGAAAGCACAGTTTTTACACTCAAACTCTGATTTTCACTATGTGACACACCACTGTGTCTTGCAGTCTACCTATTACAGTATTGGTATATAACTGATAAAGAAAGTCCACGTCAACAATAAATTACGTCTTTTCCATATTACTTTGTTGACAGAGAAGTTATAACTTTTCTACTTTTCCTTTACATACAGAAAAAATGCATAAAGCCAAACTGTATAGGTGAAAATTTTCTGTGGTATTTTTTTAACTACATCTCTCTTTGCAAGTCTGCTTGAAAATCACCTCTATGAGAATTTAGGGGACATGGAAAGA
This sequence comes from Dromas ardeola, assembly GCA_013398915.1. NCBI lineage: Eukaryota > Metazoa > Chordata > Aves > Charadriiformes > Dromadidae > Dromas > Dromas ardeola. The sequence goes on along the minus strand of VYZM01018849.1, from coordinate 93,668 downwards.
AAAAATATCATTCATATACCATGTTTATTAAATCATTCCTTATTCACACCTTTCATCAGCATTAAATATAAGGCTGTGCAAAATGCCAGATCTGAAGTGGCTGAATTCTGCTAGTAAATGAAGTAATCAGTACGTGAAAAACATTAAAACTTTATCATCACATTAATTAAAAGAAGCAGCTAGTAATGATTCATACAAGGCTACATAGTGGCGTACATAGAATAAAACTTTGAAGCTGCTATTAAAGGTAAAGAAGATCCCTCAAAAATCAAAGTAAAATCCAATCAGCAGCAAACTCCATACGGAAATTGATTTGCAAAATACACAGGCATCTGTCATTTAGATCAATGACAAGTCTCCCATCAGCTTCAACCGGAACGTCATCCATCCCATGGGAAACTCAGATTACCAGAGAAACCATACCTCATCTTGGAGTGCACACAGTTTTCAACCTTGATTTATGCCACATCTAAGTGAATAAAGGTGTAAGCACGCTACATCTAACCGAGTAAAGGCGACACAGCTCTTTCTTTTTGCAAAGCCGGGTGTTTCATTAACAGACCTCTATATTAGTAAATTGCATAAGGAAAACACTTCCATTTTGATAATATAATCAATCCTTTTTTTCTTGAAATTTAGCCTGCCATCAGTTTCTCATAACCGCATGGAATGTCTACATTTTTCTTTGTAGTCAAATCAGTTAAACCGTTTTGAAGGGTATACTGCTTTCTATTTGATCAGTTTAATTTACATCTACAAGATGCCCTCAGAGAGCTCATCAGAGAATGTAGACGTTTCCGTACGTTCATATTTTTTTCAGTGACAGCAGCTCTAAAAAGCAGTGAACATTATTTACTTAAAAAGAAATGTTTTCCCTTATGCAACGATTACTGGAAGAATCATTGGTCACAACAAAAGTTCAATGAGTCAGTGAAATATGTGTCTTATTTTATAATTTATACGTCTTTTAACAGTGTAGGATCCCTTGGGTCAAGTTTATGAGACACAAAAAGGGCACAGAAAACTAAATAATATTCAATATATAATGAACATGTAAATTAACTGGAAAATTGCTTCCTCCTAATTACCAATTTTCACATAATGACCCAGTATCTCTTTGGTCTCTCCTAATACACGAAGAGGTAGCACATTGTGAATGTTTCTTAAGTGCCAATTACAGCCCAGGCTTAGTAGACACAGTTTATTGAAAATATGCCAGGGTAATTTAGAGCATTCTTCAGACTAGGTTACAGTTCCGCACTGACTTTATTTTTCTTAATCTATAAACCCATGTTGTCATTCACAAGCTGAATCATACCACATCTGCCCTACGTAAACTTTGAGAAAAACACTGCTGTAGTATCCAGGCATGCCAAGCTCAAGATACTCTGTCTAAACACAGGGTGAAGTGCTTTCTATTGTAAGAGTGTATTAATTTCCGAAACCACCAAGGCAAGAAACATTCAGATTATTGTAGTCATCATTAAAAACATCCTCCAAGCCATCTTGAATTTAGGTATTATTTACACTTATGTTATCTTATCATGATGGCTACAATTATCTGAATATGAATCAAAGCACAGATTAAAATGGAAAAGGCTGAGTTGCATCAGGATGTGAGCAAGCTGAAAAGCCTGTAATATTATTTAAAAGAGCTGGCTATTTAACCGAACTTACTAGATACCCTTTTAAAACTAATTTTCTAATTTCATTTTTTCTTTCCTATAATTTGTTTCATTTAATATTCATTGGCCTTATTGTTACCATCTTTCATCTAGTCTACCACGTGAGGTTCACTGACCATGAGGTTCCTTCCTATTATTTGATCTATTCCTAGAAATACATGATTTTTGTACTTAAATTTCTGACATGTTGGCAGTTTTTAAGCGTTATGATAAAATTTAATGAAATGCGATCCTAACAAAGTCATGCCTTGTGCTATTTAGATACATATCCTGAGCTCAAAGATCTTGATCCTCACACATTGTGTGGTCCAGACGACATCTGGCTGCTTTGGAATGTACCAGATCAATACATCACCCGTATCACACCTATATTCTTCTAAAATCTCACCGCCTCTGAATTTAGAAATGGGAAGGTTTTGTTTACATGCCTTGGTAACTTCCCTACAAATATTGATTTGTTCCCTAGTTTGTGTTGTCATTTTCTTTTGTCAATGACGCAAACAAATAATTTTTAATACTTTCTTAATAGATTTCCCTCTTAAAACATTTTTTCCTTACATTCACTTTAAGTTCTCTGATTAATTTCAGTTTTATGTACACATACCTACGCGTACCATATGAAATAGCAAGCTTTCTGTTTGGGTCTTATACCTCTAGGATACACTGTCTATCATTAACACCATGTCTATGGGTCAGTACTCAGAGATGTCCTCATCAGGCTTTCGTCACTTACCACAGCACTGAACTATTATCAGACAAATTAAGCAAAAGACACGAGTTCTACCTGTCTGAGCTCTCTAACCTCATTAATATGACATATTATAGTATCTATTTAAAAACATCTGAGGTAACAGTGTGTGAGTCGTGGTAGAATTTTTAAGCATAGTTTTATTTTCTAGTGGGTTCATGATGCTATTCCTGAGGAAGATGTGGCAAGAATCCAGCACTTTTTTCCCTATACTTTAATTTCTTCAAAGAGAGTCCTTTTTTTGAGGCAGAATTGTTCTCTTCTAGTCAGATATTTGTGCTGCAATAGTATTTGAGATGAGATTTCTGAAAGATGGAAGTGCATTTGTAATTTAATTACTGCTTAAAGGTATATTAAAAAGCTGTACTAAAGGTATATTCTGGAAATAAGCTCCTTTTTCTTTCAAAAAAAAAATCTTCATTCAAGAAAACCAATACTTTCATGGGAACAGATTGTTTCCAGTTTCAGGGAATAAAACTATACAAAAAAGACTTCAAAAACTGAAGCAAAGCTTTCTAGTTTTCAGGTCTGTTTGATTTAACTGCTTATTTTTTGCTTTGATTAAAATTTTACATTGTTGAACTGGGACTCTCCGATAGAAATCTTTTGTTCCAGTCCAGGATAGAACAAATGCAGTGATGCTTGAACACACTCCTGTGTTCAGGTAGGGATAACCATACCTGTGTTTGGTAGGTAACTTCACCAACCATTCCTTCTTACAGGCTTCATGAGATGATTCCAAATGCTCTCCTGTAGACACGGAAAGCAGGTGCTAGTATCATTATTAGGTGGGCTGATGGAAGTTTACTGCGCATTTAAAACAATACAGGGTAATGATTACGTGTTTGCATGCTTCCAGTAATGCGGAAATCTGCTACCTAGAATGAAGCATACTGGAAATCTAAGAGTGTCTTTTATTTTGCCTAAGAGAAAGAGAGAGAGGCGGAGCATCCCTACACCCCCTCCAAGCACAAAGGAATGGGATGTGACTGTGACACGGCTTCTGCAGGCAGATTTCCTTTTCTGTGAGAAGTCTTTGCAGAAGATTGAAGGTCATGTGTCCCAGATAATAAAGACAACTGTTTAACCACTGCTTTGTCCTCTAACTCTTCCTTTGGCAAATTCAAGGCTTTGGTGACTAAAATAAAGCATATTAAGAACTGAAAGCACAAAGTTCATCTTGAAATAAATATGGGATGGAGACTTGATAATAAAAACTTGCCCAGTTTCTGCTGGCAAACACCAGTGAGCACAATGGAACTGGTTTAGGTTGTATTCTTTTAGCCCAGATTGAAAGCTTCTTACGCTTGTTTATGAAAAAATTGATAAATTAATCTAAAATAATGGTGTAATATACATTACCCGTGAGTATATGTATGTACGCTCTCTGAGACACCAACAGGTGATATATACCTTGGTAAAAATTAAATTCCAAATAATATGAATTAATTAAAGAGTATATGCCCAAAAATAAAGAGAGTATTTTTATTTGAACACTGGGGTTATGTCTTCACTTATTCTTTAAAATCAGCCTAAGCAGCAGGCAGTGTTTCACAAAGTAGCCTGCGTATTTGTGACTGACCAGTAAATCCCTGCAATGAAAGAAGGCTCAGAGGAGACGGGCAAGGGCATGAGCCCTTGAAGCGCTGGGAATATGCAGGGTGTGACTGAACACCCCTCTTGCAATGGAAGCTGACTTGATCTCAATACCCAGGGGACCAGAGAGTGGCCTTTTTTTTAGGTATACAGCTATCAAGGGTCGAGTGGGTCAACTGGCAGTGTAAACGTTTCTTGCATTCACTGAGTGTGAATGTCTCTCTGAGCTGGTCAGAGGTGCGTGTACACATGGCTCAGCCCAGGAGTATAAAAAAAAAAAATGAAAAAAAAATACCGAAGCGAGCAATGGGCTTGAGCTGCTTCAACCCACATCTTCCTTCCCAGCAACTAGGGACACCCAGCATCGTGACTGTGGGCGTATTATAGAGACTGGTAATGGGGATTGCTTTGGTATTGTGACTGAACTGTGTATTGCAACTGCTGCATTTTGCTAAGCATAACTTACATGTGTACGGCATTTTCAGTATATCTTCTATCACTCTGCTAAATCAAAATTCTTCAAATAAGTAAATGTGATATTAAACATTACAGTCTCCACGTGTGGGATTATCTACAAAAACCTGGTCAGAGAGTATTGGACTCACCCAACATTGCTTGCAGAAAGGACAACAGGCAGTAAACAGGGAACTGGTCCAAGTAAGTACAGAAGCATCTTAACTACTTAGTAATAAAGTAGCTCTTTCTCACTAAGCTTGTCATAAGCTCAAGAAAGCGACCTTCATCTGTATCTTAACCATATATTACAGGTTTAACAAACAAACAGACAGTTTGGTCCTAAGACCTTTCCTGAATCCTTCCACTAAAGCACACTGTCATCAAACGTAATCAGTTAGGTTCCCTCTTCTGCTTCCATTTTTACGCACTTAGGCAGTTTCTTACTTGTAGGAGTTCTTGTAAGTCAGCTCAAGTGGAAGGACATCCTCTCGAACTCTTGACAAGACCCTGTGATAATTCTGCTCTCCTCTTCCACATCTAAAACACGTAATCTACAGTTTGCCTCTTCATTATTGGCTTTAGTCTTCCCTAAAATGAAGACGGGAATTATTTCAAAGGTTTTTCTTCCTACTTAAAACACAAAAAAGGCGTATTAATGCTGCATAGCCATGCAATAGAAACTATTTTATACTAGTTAGCACCTGTAGCAGTTGAGTTGATTGCACTAAATGATACCTTTTTTTAAAGAAACTGGCATGTAAAACCCTTAATCAGTACTTATGAAAGTGCTTTAACTAGGAGCAAAACCAGGTAAATGCAGATCTAAAAAGGTAAAACATACTGTCATGTCTGTGCCAAAATGAAAGCGTTTCACATTTCCCAGCTATTGATTCAGAATGGAGATGAACACTTGAGGACATCCCTGCAAAAATACCAGCCAGAAAGAAAAGTGTGTATGTCTATTGTTAGGATGTTAGAAAACCTAAGCTCAAACCTAAACTTCCTCCAAATCAGGTGAAGAGAAGGCTTGAAGTTTACCATGTCTTTACGACTATTTAATGAGTCAGTGGCTGTTCTGAAATACAGCACCATTGGTCCATTCACCTGGATGTTACACTACCAAAATGCTGGAATAGTTCCTTCAGCCGTACTGTGGGCCCGCTTGAGCAAAACCTCATTCCTGAGAGTTCTGGCCCTGATGTCAAGACAGTTGCACTTCGATATGCAAAGCCTTTCAGATGATTCTTCCGGCTGTCATTTAATCCAATTACCAGGAATGTCAACAAAAGTAGAAGGCAGAAAACATACTTAAGCATTTCTGCTCATCTACTCTGGTCGCAATCATCATCACTCTTTCTGTTAATATCATCGTAAAGGGAAGGGATGTGACTAAACTCGATTGTCTTTCTAGTTGGGTTCTGAAGGCCACTTCTGGCACATAGATGTCCTCAGGTTTGCTATACATGTTTCAGAAGCATCAGTCCAAACAGTAAGAGCACGCTCTCAGTAGAGAAATTTAAAAATGCAGTCCTATTGCTTGACTTATCACCAATACTAATTTTCATCTTAGTAGTTTGCACTAAAAAAAAAAAAAAAAAAAATCTACAGTAGACACTTGAGATAGGACTATACTATATACATAGTATCATATCAATTCATAGGACATCTTTATGTACATACTGTTTATTAAGCTAGTTCCTAAGCACAATAGAAGCATAGCTATACTGTGTATATATGACATGAAGATGATTGATCTGGGCTTCGTAGTAAAGATGATTAACTGGAGGAGGCCACAGTTACTCAGACAGAGAGGGTGTAAACACTTAGTAGGAATACGCTTTTCTCAGTAATTATTTGTAATGGTCTCACACTTAAGTCTATGGCAGTAATTCTTTCTTCAATTACTTGCAACAGTGGATTCTTAGATTTATTCTAACCCTAACCTTATTCACTGATGGCACTTGAGATTTGTTTTTCTCTGAAATTATAGCAGGAGTGTGTATTATATAGGATCAGTCTTTAACAGCTTTTTCTGCATTAAAACATTCACAACATATTGAGTGAGGGCGAAAGGAGGGAATGTCAGTACTCGGCAAACCTCAGAACACAAGAGCTGTTAAATTTGGGAATTTCTAAAATGTTGTTTATCCTTCTAAGCAGAGGCATACATACAGAGAAGTCAAATATACTCTAGGTTCTACTAATTTATTTCATTTCTTTTATTAAAACAATTTCTAAAATTGAGCTATGCATCTCACAATGAGATAAACAAATATTTTCAAATGAGATATCACCATTTACAACTGTGTTTTATTTTCATATGTATGTATGTATGTATCTCTTGCATGTATAAACACTGCTGGTTTTCTACTCCCCCCCTCTTGACTTCTACAGCAAACTGTTGGCACTTTGGTTTATGAATCAGCGCAACAGATGTTAGTGCCATCAGACAGGACTTGTACTACAAGGTTTTTTATCTATTTTTAGACACTATCACAGCCAGAATTTCTGACCTTGTCACCTTTTGTATCTCTGTAAGAAAGAGGGGGAAGGTACAACAATACTTGTGGTCATACTCTTCAAATACACTTATTAGGCTTGAGAAATTGCTTCAGAGAAGCACAGAAGATCCAACACCCTATTTCCAGTATGGCCTTAACTATTTAAAAAAAACCAGAACTTTTTGAAAGTGAGTTTAAAAAAAATCACCTTATAGCCAGAATCATTTTAATGGCAGAGTGCAAATTAGGTTCAGTCACAGTCTGAAGTAGCTTCCTGTCTAGATTCGTTCCAACACAATCGTGGCCGTACTTCTGTACAGGATGTCCATATATCGCTGCATTATACAATCACAGACCATACCATGAATTTTTGTTTACCCTTAAAATAACAACACCAGTAGATTAGGCAGGTAGATTAGTATCTGCCTAGCACTCAAAACACAGACAGCGCAAGATGAAACAAGCCAACAGCTGTGTTAATATACAGCTCCAATAACCGCTGCAGATAGCATCTAGGCTGTACAGATCACTCTTCTTTCTAATTAAATCAGAACTTGAAAGAGCAAGAAATGCGTTATTAAAGCTATAATTTCTATAAATCAAGCAGTCTGCAACCATTCTTGTTTCCATGGCAATATGTCTGTCATAAGGGCATCCATTAGATGCAGCTGTTATCACTGGGGGTACATGGACCACATATTGCGAAACACCTGTTAGGAACTACAGGCTGGTTTAGATCCCAAACCTATTCATGGATGTTTCCCCATACTATGAAACACTAAAGTCTGGCACCCAATATTTGCTATGTTTCACCCACAAACGGAGTAGTCTGTTGGCTCTCAGCCCCACGCGTGGGACTTTTACCTTCGGATGTACTCCTTTTGTATCCCTTTTTCAGCATCCTGAAATGGTATCCTTGTAGTACAGCTGTTCTACTCCTGTAACTTATTAGTCCCAAGCCAGAAGTAAGCGGGGGTTCTGCAGAGTTAAGTGCTAGCTTGCAAAATATGCAAAACCAAGAAAATGCATGGCCACCTCACCGCTGTCATTGGCTATAACTTCAGCCATGAAAAATGGGGCGGTGTTTACCTCCTATTTGCAAGGTAGAAAACCTCATGTTTGAAATTACAGCATCAGAAATATCACCTAACACAAAATGAAATACATTTTCCTCATCTATACAGATTCATCTAATGGGACTGATTGTTTCACGAATACCTTCAGAACCATGTCAATCCTGTTATCTTTCAGGTATCGCACATCACCATCGCTTTGGCAAAAATTCCAAATAAATCCCGTGAAATGTTACCACTAAAACCAGTAAGTACTGTTCCACAGCTCCACTGCTTAGCATTTTATTCCTTGTATGAGCTACATAAGCCTCCCATTTTAAAATGTCAATACCATCTCTTCCAGTTTTCCACTGTGTCGTATAATAGTAGAGATTTCACTCATCTCTGCAGTGCAATTTAGACCTGGCTTTCTGTGAGCATAAAGGTCTTTGATATCTCTAAGTAGTGAGATGTGTTTATTATATCTGCCATACTTTCAGATTTATCAATCATTTAAAATTGTTCAGCATTTCCACAAAATTTCAGGCGATACCCTGTTCTATAACACGTCTGCCACGACTACCAGTTTTAATTGCTTTATTTAAACCAGATTTGTTACACATTCTGGCTCTTTTGTTTATATTTATACAGCACAGGATACGATGACCTCTGCAGTGAGAGACAAGACAATCCAAGTGAGTACTTTACGATACTGTCTTCTGCAAAGCAGGTGTGCTATATTGCTACACAAACAGGTTGTAATGGAAACCATTGCTCACCTTCATAAACAGAAACACAAGCTAGTAAATAAATTCAATTATTGTTGGGCCTGCAACCTCAGTCTTTAATTTACTACGCAAGTGACCCGCCAGTGAGCTAGAGAAACGCTTCCATCAAATCAATTCACGTTAATCAGACGCAATGGGCTCCTCTGGAGAAGCATCATTTTAAATCTTCTCAAGTTTTATCAAGGAACCCTTCCTGGTATCATGTGGGACCATGAAATACAGTCCTCCGGAGGCATACTCTATGAAGTTATGCAATTTTAAAACACAGTGAGAGGGTTAAAGTTAAATCACAGAATGCCACGATATCACCGCGCTGCACACCAAGAAGCAGAATAGAAATACAACCACCCTCTTCCCTTTACACTGGAAACCTGTTACAGAAAGTACCAGTTTCACAGGAGAGTGGGCAAAAACAGGACTAAATTTATTACTGAAATACACTAAATTCCCGTTCTGTGAATGGAAAGCCTTAAGGTTAAATATAGTCTGCAGGAGCGCAACAAAGAGCAGGGCCACTTACATCTCCCTCATCCTTTGCCCCAGCCTTGGCCCTGTCAATGGGCTGCGGTAATTAACCAAAATCCCAGAGAAGCACTGCACTAGAGAATAAGTGCAGTCCACGTCCTTCGGCCGCTCCTCTGCTTTGGCACAGCACGGCCCTGTCTCCTGGCCTAACATCATCGGGAACTGGATGTTGTTACTTCTCTTTGGTGTGGTACAAAGCAACAAAGAATTTCTCTACAGAAACGGAGAACAAAAATTTTCCGCCGCCATCCTCTCAGAAACGTGCCATTATGATAAGTAAAATTGATTCTGGAGAAATTCTGATGCAGAAAGATGGAAAAGCTCATGAATTTATTAGAAAAAGAAATAATCAATACATATGCATTTGTGTTGAAAGACTGAACGCTATTACTGCTCCCTTTCTCCATTTATTACAAAATTGCCTCAGAACAGTAACGGTAAACAAAATACTACATCAATAAGCTTTTCACAAAGTAACATGCAAATAAGATTTTTAAATAAAGTTAATTTAATATTTGATTACATTATTTATTCATCATCTACGACCCACCCTTGTGGGGAAACATTACCTCCTTGTTAATCAAAAATGACTTCCTCTTTGAATGCAAACCACATTAGCACTCCAAAGGGACATTTTTTTCTTTTGCTTTTCAGTATTTTTCCCTTTAACTTACTATTTGTTATGCTTATTTTTTAAAAACATTACCGAGCTTTTATTTACTTTTTTAAAGGAGTGTGTGAAGAGTGAGAATTTTGGCACTGTTGTTTGAGAGAGAGAAAGGACTGTGTATGGAACAGGAGTACACCTTGCCTCCTTACAGCTCTTAGGGCAGGAAGACCAGGAAACATAAGACCTTCCAAACACGTAGACTTTTTTTTTTTTTTTAAATTGAAGAATTTTCTTATTGATGAGTAACACCTCTTTCCATAAACTAGCTCACATGTCTCTCCTACTCCACAAAAGAATCATAGAACAGTTTAGGCTGGAAGGGACGTTTAAAGGTTGTCTAGTCCAATCTCCCTGAAATGAGCAGGGACATCCTCAATTAGATCAGGTTAATCAAAGCCCTGTCCAACCTGGCCTTGAATGTTTCCAGGGATGGGACATCTCCCACCTCTCTGGGAAACCCGTGCCAGTGTTTCAACACTCTCATTCTAAAAAACCTTCTTCCTTATATCTAGTCTGAATCTACCCTCTTAGTTTAAACACATCACCCCTTGTCCCATCACAACAGGCCCTGCTAAAAAGTACGTCCCCACCTTTCTTAAAAGCCCCACTTTAAGTATTGAAAGGCCCCAATAAGGTCTCCCTGGAGCCTTCTCTTCTCCAGGCTGAACAACCCCAACTCTCTCAGCCTGTCTTCACAGGAGAGGTGCTCCAGCCCTTTCATCATCTTTGGGGCCCTCCTCTGGACCCGCCCCAACAGGTCCATGTTTTTTTTAAGGGCCCCAGAGCTGGACACAGTATCCCAGGTGAGGTCTCACCAGAGCGGAGTAGAAGGGCAGAATCACCTCCCTCGACCTGTTGGCCACGCTACTTTCGATGCCGCCCAGGATACAGTTGGCTTTCTGGGCTGCGAGCGTACATTGTCGGTTCAAGTCCAGCTTTTCATCCACCAGTACCTGCCCCCCAAGCCCTTCTCCTCAGGGCTGCTCTCAATCCCTTCATCCCCCAGCCTGTATTAATACGGGGGGGTGCCCTGACCCAGATGCAGGACCTTGCATCTGGTCTTGCTGAACCTCATGAGGTTCACACAGGCCCACTTCTCAAGCTTGTCCAGGTCCCTCTGGATGGCATCCTGTCCCTCAGACGTGTCAACCTCACCACTCAGCTTGGTGTTGTCCGCAAATGACTGCCTCTGTCACTGATGCAGTTAAACAGTACTGGTCCCAAATAAGACCCCTGAGGGACACCACTCATGACTGATCTCCATGAATGAGACATAGAAAGACTAAAAGACAAAATAAACTGCAAAGAAAGCAGGGCACTTTGGGCCTGAATGGCAGCCTGCAGTTTCCAGGGTGGCCAGGGAAGAGGATGGTTGCTCTGTCTAGAGACAGGCCGAAACCGTTGCTTTAGGAGAAGACACAGGGAGGACTGAAAACCTGTACTTCCCCTCCCCTGTGCTCCCCACAGCTGCCAGGGAGGGAGGCAGGGAAGGAGGGAGGAAGGAAGGACGGTGTTCACCCGACTGGCGCCAGAGTCTGAGGGTCCCGCTTCCACACAGCAACACCACGGACGGCACGTGTGGGCGAGACAGAGCTCTTTTGCAAGTCAAACTTTAAAGCTTTAAACACGGATATTTCAGCAGCATTTAAGGACGCCTTTCTTCCTCTACACTTAGCATATAAACATGACAGACGACTTCTACTTCAGTAGATTAATAAGGGCTAGTAAAAAGGTTTTACTGCAAGTTTAAGAAAAAGTTAATATAGAAACTTATTCTATCCTTGCTGATAAAAGAAAATATACATGTTCAGGTCCTAAGTGGACTGGACAGACTGCTAATACAGCCAGCATTTTATAGACTGGGAAGCAACAAATTATTCACTCTTTCACAGAGACATCTAAAGGATTTCAGTTGCCTGCAGGTCTGAACAACCAATTCCCTGCGCTGTAGTAAAATCCCACCCAGTACTGCTTTTGTTTTGCTTCTTTAATATTTATTAGTTGTTTTAATTATTAGTAACGACTGGGGAACCTGTGTAGGAGGTAGCTGTGTGTGATGAGATAAAGATCTACTAGGTAAGGCCTTGTTCTTACACAGTTACTTCGTTAGCACTGATAGAGGCAAATAATAAGAGGGGATGCCAATTAATACCAAACCAAATAATACCACTATTTTACAGTAAATTATGATTGTTTTATAACTCCTTAAAGGCTGAGAAAAGAAAAAAAGACTTGTGAATTACCAAGTAAAACGTTTAAGTAGAACATTGAATTCTCCACGTAATTACCCCCCACTAAATATTACAGATCACAGCATACAGTCAAGTACATTTCCATGCCCTTGACTTACATGCTGTTGGACAACTTTTCAAATTTTTCATACAGCAGTAGGCAGTTAACGAAGTAATCATTTCTTAGTTATTTACTCATTATTGAAATTGTGCCTTCAATAAGCATTTAAAACCTCTTAGAAAATAGTCTTTTTCTTTAGAAACTGTAGAAAACTACTAATTATTACTGAACAGGCTTGGAAGTAAATAGATTCCACAACATAAAAACAAGTTTTAAAATGTACTGACAGAAGTATACGTAAAATGCTATTTTTCCTGAAATATTTTATTTGCACATTTATGCAGACATCATACACAGCGCGTTTGAATTAGCACATCCTCAAAAGCAATGCTGTGTGTTAGCCATGCCACTTCACCCATCCTTCTACATACTAAAGAAATAGAAACACTTTCTGACTTCAGTGTTTAGATCACTTTGTACCTAAGTGGCAATATTAGATTCACAATTATGCAGCCGGCATTTAACTCTCAGGCAAGTTGCCAAGTTGTCCCTCTGTGCCAAGCCATAGACATCCCCCCCTGTACCTAAAGGCAGCTGCAGTGTTTTGGAGCTCTGTTCATTAAACTTTCTCCTCCTCGTTATCACAACAAGTGTTTTAGTTACTTTCACCTGTTCCTTTACATGCAGTCAAATTGCAAGTACCAAGGAACAGATATCCTGTGTTTTGTTACAATCACTTTTGGGGAAAGAAAGAAAAAAAAAAACAAACATCATACATTTTCTAAAATTCCAAATTCCTAATACTTTTACTAATATTTAGCATCAATTGTTTGAACAGCTGACAAAGGAGACACTTGTAACTAGTCCATATAACTAACATACACCAGAGGAATTAGCGGTTGCTGGGCATAAATAGAAGAAAATATTTGTGTATTTTTTTCAAATTATGTGACATTATCTGTGGGTTTTTAACAAAACACATCTTTAAAGTTGACTTCATTCAAAATAGAGTTGAATCTAGCTCTATACTCTCCTCATACTTCATGTCTCTGTCCATATATGTATAAAACTAGGGAAAGCAGGCATTTTAATGAACGTCTTCAGACAACAGATTATTTTAGTTCTTGAGAGCGCAACGCAAAATTAAGACATTCCCTGGATGCATATGGGTATTATGGACGCTTTGAATGCACAACAGCTTTCAAATATATTATCTGGAATAAAGTCAAGAGAAAACATTAATAGATTATGATGGAGGTTGAAATGTTTCACTATCTGTTCTGAATTCTTTTCTGTAGTTCCTAATAAGCGATGCTGAACCCACTCAGCAAATTTAACTACACTTTTCTCAACATGTTTTGTGCTTTATTTCAGACATTTTACTTCTTGCCCTTGGAACGTATCACTCAAAAAATTAAGACTTTGGTCTGTGAGTTCCCTATTTAGGCTACTCTTATCTACTGATATGCTCCAGAACATTTGATCCTGTGATAAAAATTTTAGCCATCAGCTTTAACAATACAGTAGGGATCATAACCAGTGATTTTCTTAACTGTAAGGTGCCAAATTTCTTAAGAATTATGGTATGCAAGCACGTCTGTAGGGTATTAATCCAAAAATGTGCGTGCACATAAACCTTAAGGAAATTATGTTGTCAAATTTTCAACATGGAATACCTTCCCTATATTCTTATCAACAAACCCACCTGCAAACTGTTGCCTCCACTTGATAACTTAAGGTCATGTAGAGAGACACATAAGTTATCTCTGATGAAACAATGTGAACTGCACCCTAATGCAGAACAATGTGAGTCGTTTCTACATATTTTTCTCATTTCCTGTTTCCTATTACTTGCTGCTCACGTCTAATAGGCTTCTGTGTTCTTGCATTAGAGATGAACAGCTGAAACCCTTGAGATTTAGGAATACAGATTGGATTTTTACGATGGGTGATTTCTACATATCTGTTTGTCATTTGCTTTTATTTGCAATTCAGAAATATGATGTCAGAAATGTTTAAGAAAATAATTAGCTGGACTGGATAAACACAGAACTCAACAGCAGATTATATTCTAGGTCAGCTCCAATATATCACATTTACAGCCCCATGAGGTGCCGGCAAAATAAAGGAAAAGATAAGTCCTGTTACATTCCAGAAAGGAAGCCTGAACCTTTTTTTTTTTTTTTCAATTAATAATAGAAGAAAGCTAAAACCTTCTCTTTTTTTCTAGACAAAGTGTTCTGTTTTTCCCTGTCATCAGTGTGTGGCTTGATTAATTTAGAACATGATCGCTTCCTATGCCAGCACATTCAGGGTTTCCTGTGACAAAAGGCTCATAAATCTGTTCGCTCACTTTGTCTGCCCCAAGTCATTCCAGCATGCTACAGTCTTCTATTGGCAAACATCGAGGTCCTGCGTATCCTTTTAAGGGAAGAAAGATGCAGCTGCTCTTCATTTTCATAACTTACCTAACCTCCGACACTACGGATACATACTGGCTCCATATAAACCAATAACCCCATATAAGAGAGTGCTGGAGGACACACATACAACTGAGCTGCCAGCAGTACACCTGGATTTTGAAAACGAGTAAGGGAGACATTCGCCAAAAAGAAAATAAAAACCCACATGCGATTAGGTTGAGGATGGTTTCGTTATTTAACAAGGGAGCAGACAGCACGAAGGAGAAGTGGGTATACCAGTATTTGTGCTACAAGAATATTTAAGACATGTCGGCTGCATGTTAGCATAAGGCTTTAAGGGTTGCAGATTCAAACGAAACTAGCAACTGGAAGAGATTCCTAGGCTAAAATTTGTAGGAGGTACCTCTGCTTTCCACAGAAGATATGATTCTATATTGCACATAGAGAAGTTTGCCACACAGGTTGTGTAAGACATTCCATTCTTCAGTCTGACAACTTATTTTTTTCTTTGCATCTTCTGACTATCATGCCAGCTGCCTTTCTGGACTACTTTCATACTTAACATTTCTAAAATGAGGAATATAAAAACCTCATGAACTTTCAATATTTCATCAAGAAAACACAAAGTCCAAACCTAATAATCATTCAAGCCCAATCTAATCAGTAAAGAATAATGCTATTGAAGCGTACAGAAGAGCAGAAACAAGCACACCACGTTTATCCTTGCAGGAACCCTATTACAGTCAGTGCAGTACCTAAACATTTTGGAGAAGACAGTTTAAAGCTCTTAGAAAAAACCCTTAAGTTTGACAGGATACCCATTTAGGTGCAGCAGGAGTTCCCTAGAAATGCACTCTCATCAATGAAAACAATCTGAGCTTGCAAATAAACATTCCTTTGCAGGTTTCTCACGCAAACCATGAGGCAAAAGACAGCATTAAAGAGGGTTTCTGTGTTGCTGAAGTACAACAGGGCTTCTACTGAGAAAAGGAATTAGGATATGAATTTACAAGGAAGTGTAACTCTGAGTGCTGCTCAGAGTTACATGAAGTCCCTCATCTCCTTCCTTTCTTGGCTTCACTAAATTATTAACAGAAACCTAATCCAGCGCCAGTTCACCAAACCAAAAATACTTACTGGAAAGAAAAAACGGCAAAAAGAGATAGGCAAAGGCTGCTAGAGTAAAATAAGGGAGCACAGCTATTATGTACCTACATATATGTATATTAAAAATATACCTATTGCATACATGCATGCACACAGACACTCCTACATGGAAACAATAAACACCCACATATGGGGAAGCACAGATGTGCACTAAGCACAGCTTAGCATCTACATAATGCAGTTTCATAGCAGCATGATTATCTATTTTAAATGGTAACGCAGTCATGTGAACATCTTGGAGTTTCAGTAGATAGCAAAACACACAAATGTAAACAAAGGCCATGCTTCTGGACCAGTACTGCTAACGCACCAAGGTTCAGAAACAGTTTCCCCTGTTCTTTAAATAGATTTGTGCAGCGCAAAGACCTGCAGCAGGCTCAGCAAGCACCGGCATAGGCTCTCGGTGAGAGCTGGGGACTCAGTAGATTTTTGACATGCGAAATATCAGCTGTTGCAGGCAGCGGGAACTAGTCTTATGCAATGATTGTAGGTGGAAGGAAAAAAAAATAAACCACCAACACTCAATGGTCTCCCCCCCCCGCCAGGTGACAGGAAGAAACCATAACTAAATAATCTGAAATCAATATGCATCCTCGGTTATAAGAAAAAAAATATCTCTCACAGTGTAGTGGTAAGTCAGGTGAAATTGTCTTAGAATATTTAAATGCATCTTGAAAACTTTGTTTTATAATATTGAAATGAATTTTGAAAATAGCTGTTGTTCACTTAGACAACCAAAAGATACATAACAAATGGGAAGTAACAGAAGCATTTAGAAAATGATCCTGTTCTGAAAATTCTGATAAACAACTTGAAATCTGAGTACCACCTAATTATTTTTTTTAATAGCTTCTTTTCTTACCTTCATCAATTAGAAAGATTCTATGGAAGAGATATTCAGCATATCCACCAATAGGGACAGCATATAATACAAATCACAGTTATATTTCGATGTGTTGGCAAGGCAGAATATTGGTTCTGTGTGCGCGCACACAAAATGTGACACAGGTCATTTTTAACTTGTGAACTAATAAAACTTCAAAATAGAGTACAAATATTTTTGTTCAACTAAGGTGAATCGCAAAACTCCAGGAGAAGTTTATACATGTAATTATAGAATTTAACATAGGAAAGAAAAAGCCAGATTTTCCAATATGTAAAAATTTAGGGTGGTACATTTGGTGATAAAGCTGAAGCAAAGCCAATTACACTCACTAAATTTTCACTGTGTTCTATAAAAATTTCAACTTTCACTTGACACGAATTTAATAAATAGGCGGCCTTTGATGCATGGAGTATTCCCAGAGGAGCTCAATGCATGATGGAACTGAGGACTTCAAACTCCAAAAAGAAACCTGGAATCGTCTTGACTTGACTGAAGCCACCCTGAATTTCTCATTACTTATATGAGACAGTATGGTAGACAGAGGAACTAATTTACCTCCTTCTCTTAAAAGAACTGCTTTTCAGCGATGCCTCCCTCTTCATTAACAACAGAAAGAGCCAAATGCTATAAGATTAGAGCTGGCCATAAAAGACTTGGCCTCAATTTGACTTGAAGAACTCTCGAGATGAAACTGCTCTTCTTGTGTCCTTGCATTTTTCTGGTGACATTTCTTTTTCAGTGGGGAATGTCAGACTGCACAGTTTACCCATATTTCTTGCTTCTTTTCAGTACATGCTTGTCAAAATTAAAGCAGTGGTACTTTCAAAGAGGCTACTTGCTGTTTGTCCTCCGAGTCCTGGAACCTGACCTGAATTCCTGACAGCAGATCACACCAGATTACAGTTAAATGAACTTCTGTATGCAAAGCCTGTTTTAAAAAAATTAGTTCCCAGTTCAGCAGTTTTCAGGTACTGGTCATCAAAAACTAACGTGAAGGCAGCACAAGGTAGGGAAGGTATCCTTCATGACCCTTTCTTTAGGGATTTTCATCTAAACACAGGAGATTTGTTTTGAGAACTCAGACATATGAATCTGGGGGCACAGAACTATAAGCCAATTTACCGGCCTATCTGCTCTTCAGAGGGAGGCTTATTTCTAGCTTTGTGACAAACAATACTGTTGAGCCACCAATTCTCTAAATCTTTTGGTGCTCTCTACAAAACATCTTACACGGTGGCTGAGAACTGAAGGACAACTCTTCTGCTTTTTTCAAACCCACCCGTCAAAACATTTTTTTTTTATTTAGATGGGACAAGCAAATGACACTTTTCTGCTATAAGGAGGATTGAAAAGGCGAGCTGTCAAGAATCACTAACATTTTTAAATGTTTGGACATTCTCCTCTATATTTGTCGTGTATAACTGTATAAATCATTGGGCCTTTTCTTCGTTTCTATTCATTCTCAATTGGTTTTACATGTATTTCCTTTTTAGTCTCAGAAAAAAATTGAAATAGAATATAAGAACTCCTAATTCTGCTGGAGGACATCTTGAAAAGTATTAGATCATATTTACTATGTTATTCTTAATGAGCCAAGAAATAAAAGACTGACAGCCTCTAAACAGATTATTTTATATTAAACATGGCACACTAATTGGCATTAGCTAAATCTTAAAGGTAAAGACAAATCAAAAATTAGAAGTCCCAATGGTATGTCAATCTTTTACAGTAGTCTTGTGCTTGTCAGAAAGTAGGTAAGAGCAGGCTGGAAATTTCTGACCTTTTTTTTTTAGCAAAAATATCAGTACCAAATTGAATATATAGATAACTTTGTACGTACACACGCACACACTCTCTCACGTACATACATACATATATATATATATATAGGCTGATTTACACCAGTTCTGAGACAGGCAGATAGCTGTCCATATTTCTTCTTCTAATACATCTCATGTTAGCCCATCATTCAAGGATTTAGGTGATGGAGACCAAGATTTATGAACAAAGCAGATAAGACTCCTGGATTTCAGACTCTCTTGTTGTCAGCTGTGAAGCTGTTGGAGAGTCTTAGCCTTGACAATCCTTCCTTTCACATAAGCAAGTGTAATATTGAAGATCAACCTCGACCTTTCATGTGCCTGGTGAACGCTCTCACCACCGGGTCAGTCTCTGTCCCTGACTCTGAACCAGGAGTTCTAAAATCTCAATTTTTGGAGGGATAATAAAAGGGAAAGTAATTCCCCAGGAATTATTGTCATCCCCTACTTTTTTGCTAATAAAGGGCTTTTTCTTTTGCTCCTGAGACATAATCAATACTGGACACTTAAAAGTTAGGCACTGTAAAGGGCAGATAATGGTAAAGTGGTTTTGGAAACATCACTGGGTGGGTGAGTATCAAATTTTCAGGTGTTTTAACACTTGTAATGAGCTGGTCTTGCACAGCGCAGCAAAAACACTGGGGATTAGAACCTGGACTCTTAAAAATTCAGACCAGAGAAGCAGCATTAAATCAGGCTTTCTGCTGTTGGGAGTGTGATTAGATACAAACTTGACAGCAGTACTGGCAACAGCTGGAACACTTCTATTTAAAATTATATACTGTGCAGAATGGCATAGTTCTTTGATTGAAGATTCTTTATAATCCAAATGTATGTGTTTGTCATAAGGTAATTATACAGTGTGAACGTCTCTTTGCATGATGACATCGTTCTGCTAACTGTGCTCAAGCGCTAAATGTATTATCTATGCATTCCTATGTATCTGAATAAATTCATACATGCTCACACATTAACATTAAATTCTCTCTGCCTGATACTAATCACATTAAAAGTAACTTTAAATGGCAGTAAAAAAAATAGTTTTAAAATTCTGTGCTGTGAAGTGTACTCTTTTGTTTATGATATTAAGTTGTTTGTTTGTTTCTTTGTTCTCATAGATGTGTGGGAGATTCATAATCACTTATTACCCACGTACAACGTTTCTGTCATCTGTTGCCTGTACTTCTCATCCAGGGACTTATCTTAGCCCCCACAAATCTATTCTACTTCTTACATATCAATTAGAAATTATGACATACACCTTAATCAAGGGTATTAAAATACATTTCTAAAGAAAACAATGAAAATAAATTAATTTTTTAATTTCACAATTGCTGTCTTTCTAACCTAACAAATTATTCTAAACCACTATATTTTAACCCTTTCTCATGTGTACAACTGACAACAACAGTAACACACTCAGAAATAACAGAAAAAAAATTGCCTTAATCTACACTGATCAAGACTACACACCATTTTTAGTAATATATTGTCATCGCAAAGATAAACATGCTTGATTTTGGTAATCTCTAATCAACATACAGCGTGCCAGTTAAATATTTTTTATTTGTTACTCTCCAGATGCACCATAATCAAGAGAGCACAAGTAAAACTATAGTGCCATCTGGCCAGTCCTCCACTGTAAAGCAAATATGGTAGGGATGGAACTAGAGGACAGAGGAACTCAACTAACAGTAGGTTTAAGTTTCCAAGAGCAAAGCCCTGCAGAGACACCAGAGCTCACCCTGGGAGCAGACGACGCAGTAGAGTATGACACTGGGCTTAGCTAACAGACTCTACAGGTGTGTCTACACTGTTTCTTTGTGCAGCTTTAGATACAGCCAAAATTATTCATCCACCTGGAGAGGCTCAGGCTCTATTTAGGGTGAGTTCCACAGCTTTCATGTTGTCTTAAAGAAAATCAGCCTGCCTTTTTTCCTAATCGTTTTCATCTGTCTCTGCTGCAGTTCTGGACTTGCTTTCTCACAGCGTGTTCCAGTTCTTAACAGAAGAACTCAGTCGAGATCCACGCCAGGACTGGAAAGATTTAACAGGGGGCATAACCAGAAAAGGAACGCCTGAGGAGAAAGTGTGATTCTCAGAAAAGTCTGTCTAGTCCTAAAAGAGGGTATGGGTTTGCCTGTTAAATTCTGCAGCTTCACACGGCTACCACTCACCACTCAGCTTTCCATACCTCCATGGTATCTCAGCTATGAATGCCAAACGGGAAGAGATGACTTAAAGCCCTGCATTAGACTTCACAGTCCCAGAGAGTGGTGGCACTACTGACAGATCTCTACCAGCAGCGTTTCATTTGGAGGTTGTCAGCTCCCACGCCAGACTCCAGAGTAGGTAAGCAGCATCTGGTCTCTGCAGCAAGGATCCGCTACAAGCTGCCCAAGAACCTGCCAGCATCGGCCACCGCTGTCTCCAACAGCATCTAGGTCTCATGCTGAAATGTAGCAGGAGTTTACTCAGACCAAGAGATCGGAAATGCTGTGTTAGACCACTTCTTACTTTACCAAATTTGCACCAGGATGCCTAGAACCTAAGACGGAGCAATGACTTCTATTCTTTTTTGGCAGCAACGTACTTTAAAGCTTTTGTTGCACCAAGTCAGTTCATATATATTTAAGAACCCTTTTTTAAATCTCAGGCATCGTTACCTCAGACAACTCAACTCTGGATTGCTCACCTTGCTATCCAGTCTAATGTTATTTATAACCTGAGTGCTACAAAATGGTTGTTACATTCCCTATTCAAGAGCAAATCTGGCTTCAAATCCAGTACAGTTTTATTCTATGCTCCAGGCAGTAAACACAGGCAGGCACTGAAACACACTCATGATACCAAAAAACCACTTTTTTCCCTACCTAGCTTCACTCCAGCTATTTGCTTCTTTTCCTTGGTGTAAAAAGCAAGCTGGGGGGTAGAAATGGGGAGTAAATACTGGGACCCTTATGCTTGGGAACGGCTGCCAGAGAGCTCGGTTTGGAAGCTTTTGCTTGAGATCATGTACCTACGCCCTGCTTACCTTGAGCCCTGGCAGAACAAATTTACAAAGAGCAATTCACAAGACTCTCTGAAAAGCAAAGTCTGCAGGAATTAAACAGTTCTTCCTCCTCGCCGCGATATGATTAGCTGTCTCCGAGGAGTGAGTGACGCCGTCCCTCCCACTCAGCAGCTTCCGACTGACATTTCACTAAATACAACTTGAATCTCAGAGGGTTGATCTGTCAAGCGGTTTTGAACCAGAAAAGATCAGGCAGGTTCAGCTTCCCCCCTCAGTTGCATCCTCATTTCTAATTTTCACATTTTATGCTTCATGCAAGTGTTAATTATGGAGATGAAAGCCAGCTTGCCTCTATTCATCCATTCTTAGCACGTACACAAAAAGAAAGTACAAGTGGATATAAAATTTGCCAAAAAGGGAAAAGGCTGACTACAGCTTGAGGAAAGTAAAACAGAGCATTGATTGTTGCCACATAGATAATGATAATAATAATAATAAACATCTTCCTATCTAATGTAGTAAGATTTTGTTGTGCAAATTTTTTTTGATTTTGCCTGACCAGAGCTTATGTAAAATCAGATTTAGAATTCTATTAGGTTTTCTGTTATGATTGGTAAAGTCATCATGGAAAGCCAATTTATATCATGGTTTAAAGTATCATTGAAAGACCTATGACTTCCATACAAACAAGAAACTTCGTTTCTAAGTTAGTGTCAAAGACTCAAAGACAATTAATTAAGATGATTTTCTATTTCTGTGGGCCTCCATCAAATAGGAAGCATTTTAATTGCATATATTGATGCAATCAACAGATAAATATTTGAAAGTGGTGTTTCCTGTAAAAAATACATTTATTTATATAGTCAAGCACATATACACAAAAGGATTAGTATGCACCAAGTATTTCAAATGACTGATGGTCACTAGGAAATCAAACTCACGTGCTACTGAAACTAGAGCTGCCCATTTCCTAATAAATCCAGTATTTGCAGGACAAACACCGCATTGGTCATCCAGAAGATATTTACAAATTCCAACACAAATAATTTTACATAACAGATGATTATGAAGGAGAGAACGATGTGATACCACCACCTTTTAACAAATATGCAGTCCAATGCTCCCTGCAATCACCCCAAATTTGTGAGAAGCAGGTTTCATTCCTGCCTTTATTTGCTATCTGAGAGAATTCAAACCCACATCGTATTTCCTTTGATAATTCCCATAAATCCTACTGTAAGAGGCATTTTGGAGTAAGACTGTTTGATTATTTTTTTAAAGCTCCCACTCTCTGCTATTGAAACTGTTCCACATGTTATAAATAATTACACATTCATTAGAGAACTATAACCTAAACATCAGGCTGGAAGGCTTTTCTTTGATTCTGGGACTTTTTTCCTGCCTTTTTTTTTTTTTTTTAACACAGTGAAACGGCTCCATCATATTCAGTCAGATAAAAAGTTTGTCTGCATGGCAGAGTGATGGTGGAATGAGAACATCTGTCTCAACTTTCCCTTAGCATAATCTTGTTAACATAAGTAGGACTGGCAGCGAAGACACAGCAGCCTCAGCTTTCATATGCACTTACAACCATCATGTAAATTCTCCAAAGACGTAAAATAGGTACTCTGATGCGTAACAAGGTACTATTAAAATGTATCATGCCACATCCTCCCTAGCTTTTTATTCAGGGTGATATCTAGAAGTGTATGTCTGTCACATACACCTTCATTGTGGCATATCCCAAAAAAGGCACTTCTTCTGAGAAGTCAAATACTTGAATTGTAGGCAGCTCTCTAGTATTTTGTCATAAACGATGAAATAAAATTTTTTAAAAAATAAAATCTGTATATGCACACATTTACCCCAGTGACCACCTAGCCTTCTTAAGAGTAAATCAAGGCAAGTATTCTTGCCTGGTTTACCACTAAGGCAACATGGGTTTGAGTGAGGGATTATTTTTTATGTGAGGAAAGCAAAGGGTTTTAGCAAAAATGTTGCTGCATAAAACGCAGATAAACAAAGAAGAAGAAAGGCAGAGAAAGACTTTTTTTTCCTCCCTCGTTTGTTAATGCGATGTATGGCAGCGGCAGTCTGCCCTGTCATGGTTACGTATGGAAAAGTTACCCAAACAGAATAAGCAGCGTTCTAGAAAGTGCTGTAGTAGCTGGCATACAGTTTGTAAACACCTTAAATTTCTATGAGTCTATTGCCTCCATGGACTTCTCAAGGCAAAAGTGCCAAATGAGGATCTTTTGGGACTGCATAGCTTTAGATGAACCTTTACAATTTGTTGTGCCTGAACTGCACTGACTCTCCAAATACACAATACACTGGACCAATGCTTCTGGGAATACTGGATAAAGCTGACATTTTTCCACTCCAGAAAAAACAAACACCTTTCTTAAAGAAGCAGCAGTAATAAGAAAAATGTCTTCCCTTTATTTCGCTACCTTTGTATGTGGTTAAACTGGTACAGTATGATACTTTGTTTACCTTTTAAAAAACATTGTGCTGCACTTTGGTAATGTGCTGTTATCAGTGAAGATAGCAGGATATTAGTGGAGGGTAAAAATTGCGATTTGAGATTTCTTTGTGCTTGTGGATATTACATGCTGCTAACAATGTTTTGCTTTACTAAAAGGAATGTATCAACAGAAGAATCAGTGCTGACTTCCAGGGTGAAAGTTGGGGAACTGCCGGAGATGTGCATTCACCAATTCTTCCCTCTCCCTCAAAAAGCTGATCAATATCTGAAGACAATTCTTTTCAACATGCTGTGTAATGTACATTATGCCCACACAAGATATGAGTCATATAAGATGAATGTAATTTTAAAGCAAATACAGTTACACTGTATTAAGCTAAAATTATATTTTAATAAGCTATAGCATGAAAAGTATTAAGCATTTTTAGAAAGGAAAAAAAAAAAAAACCCAAAACCAAAACATACTGAACTTCTTGGCCCCAATTTGTAATCGACACAACCTGGTCAGAGTCAGTGACATCCTCTGAGATTTGAAGAAACTCACAATTTTACTCCAAAAGCAAGGCCAAAGAAAGTAAAGGGGAAGAAAAAAGAGAGAAAGCATTATCCCACTGCATTTCTAAAAATAAATTGGTGCTTTAAGATTCCCTGATTTTCAGGAAGAAAAAGACCTCTCAAAATTCTAATGCTGCAATTCCTGAACAATCTGTACCTTAACCATAGGAGTGGGCGACTCACTGGTTTGGGCACTGGAGTTTTCCCCAGTTCTGCAGAGGCAAAATGCCTCATCCATGCTCTTTTCCCTGGTCTATCTCGTGTCACCCACTCTCTTATAGCAGTATCTCATGTAGCAATGCAATTGTTTCTTGCAACGCACCCGCTTCTGCCTCATGCAGAAGAACACCGTGGGCACAGGTTCCATGCTGATCCTGGCACAGGAAGGCTTAAATTGATTCAGGCCACCGAGATGACAGAAAAGCCATGCATAAAGCCCCCCAGAATCATTCTTTCTTTCACTGCAGATTGTACATGTAGCTTTAACATAGCAGAAACTTTGAAAAATACACACACACATGTGTATACACACACACACACACATATATATATAGGACATACATGTCTCTGGCACTCTTAACAGTCATCAAGAAACTGGTGTCTTCAAGGTCACACAGCTTTTTCCATTTCTCCCAAGGTTTCCAAAATAAACATCCCTGAAACGTATCTCATTGTACCCTGAGTTTACTGTGCTAACACAATTCTAGGCATCTGCTGCTACTTGACTGACATTTTATAAACACAATCAGTGAGATTTGATATCCTGTGTTAATTCTTAATGGCTACACGTATCGAATTCAGATTAGAGCCTACAAAGTTTGAAATGAGACCTGCAGTGCATGTACAGGCTATCTCCTCCAGGATATCCATATGGGATACTCTGCTGTAATTGATTTTAACTTTACAAGCC
The DNA here is from genome assembly GCA_013398915.1 of Dromas ardeola. Taxonomy (NCBI): domain Eukaryota; kingdom Metazoa; phylum Chordata; class Aves; order Charadriiformes; family Dromadidae; genus Dromas; species Dromas ardeola. Next base: position 68,093 of record VYZM01018849.1, on the reverse strand, counting down.
ACATTACTTCAACTGGAAAAGCTGCGATCAGAACTAATAGGAGCAAAATAATGTCTAAATAGTGAAAAAAACCCTCACAGTCTTGATGAACATCTGAAGTGGCATAAATGTGTTTATTTTTACCTGGGAGAACTGCTGCTACTTCATGTAGGAAATTTCTAACTGATTTTGCATAATGAGTAAGTACCATGTGAAGGGAGAAGCTGTGCAAGGCTTTACAGAGTGCTAAACACTATGGCACAAACCCCTGACATTTACAGAAGCCTTTGTAATCCCTTAGCTAGCTAGATCAGAGAGAAAAAGATGAAGAAAAAAAATCCCAACCCAAAAAAACCCTACAGTTTGAAATTTTGCTTTATTCTTGGTATATTCCTGGTGTACGGCTTTTACTCGGATTCATTACCAAGGCGTGACAGGCTGTGCTATTAAAAATGAAGCTCAACCCTTTATATAAAATGTGCATGAGCTGTACACATTTGCCCGGAAAGCCTCGCTGTTCCTTAACTTCCAACTTGCAAAAAATGAAAAGTGCAATTTTTAGTAAATGTTTGAATTACTACTAAGATGGAACAATTCACAAAACAATATGAAGTGCCACATTTTTGACAAATTTCACTAATGCAAGCCGTTAGTAAATGGTGCCCTAGGTTTTTTTACCCATCTCTGATACCTCTTCATGAAAGCATTACAAATAAATGGAGAAGAATATGCCATGAGAGGGAGTTGCTGAATTGAAGAAAAACAATCATCTACTTTGAAGACGTGTCCACAGAGAGTATAGGATGGCAGGCTGAGAACCACCCTTGACTATCATATAAAATAGCAAATTTTTAGTACATTTTTTTTGTGCATAGCTCAAAATTAATATTAGGATCAGACAAACACTTAGGTCACAGCAGTAACTTAACTGACAACTTACGGGCTTCTTTAGTCAACCCAGGCGTTCTTCACGAGACTTCGAGAGCTACTCCTAGGTACACTGAGATTCTCATCTGTAGATTAGTTCCTAGCAGGTACCACCTACCATCAGAAAGTAATAGCAGATTTGCTTTTTAGGAATGCAAAAAAAACCATGCAGATTTCATCTGCAAGGTGTATTTTAAAGTTCAATAGTCAACAGAAATTAATGAAAACAGACTGCTGGAAAAAGTTACTATTTGCATTCTGCAATGAAATATTTATGGTGACTTTTGCCCTTCCAACTCAAGTATTTGTATGCAAATGCATTGTAGCTCTCTGAAGTGTATTTTCTCTGCAGACATCCGAAACTAGCAGTTACTTGTCATAATATCTCCTTTCCTCCACTTTGCTGAGAAGATTTCCAGAAGAGATCTGTGGCACTCTTCCTATGGACTGTCAGTGACATCCTGGAGGTGACTTGTCCTCCTTACTTAATTAAAAGCGTCAAGTGAGCTCATCAGTTGGCTATTTGCTGGAGATTTGTTATAATTGGGACAGTTCATATGCAAGGCATGTTGGAATTAGATTGAAGGAAAAAAAAAAGGATATAATATATGAGAAGGAAAACTGTGTACAAATAATATGAAAGTTTTGGAGAAAAGTGCTGGCTTTATATTCTTGACTATATAGAGAATGAAATACAACACAACAGACTGTAATAAATGATAATTTCAGCTGAGAAGAATATGGATTTACTTATTTCTCACCTACACTAGTGAAACATAAAAAAACACCCTACTGGCAACTGGAATGTGAATTATTATCTATATAAATGATTTAGCTAAGGTGAGATAAATAGGCTGTCAGAAGAAAAAGGGGAAGAATGAGGTTTCTGAGAGGAAAAAACCTCTCAAACCGTGTCACATCCCTTGATAATGACGATTTCCATACAGCTATTGTGTTACACAATAAAAAATGAGGATATCAGGATATCCCAGCATATAGTGCCTTTCAATAAGAAGAAAATTAGTGCGCTGTGGGAGGCGTTAGGGAAACTAGGTGGGAATTCAAGGCAGTAGTAGTTTGCACAGAGAGGCTAGAGGGAGCAATGAGCATGGATGGAGCATTTCACAACAGCTTCCAGGCATGATAGAAGCACTTCAGGGCTACTGTGCCTATGTTCAGACAGAAGGAAATAGATTTTGATTTTTCACCAAAATTTCAAGGCTTAAACTTGACGAGAAAAACCAGAATACTGATTTATTGCCTCTGAGTCTACTGCCTGACTACAGCACCAATTCTTCATAATTTTTTTTTTTGGTCGTTTTCCCCCAGATACAGAGAGCTGCCATTTCCGCAGAAATACCCCAGCTCCACTGTGTAAACTAAGAGGCAAGGTACCGAGAGCTTTTGCAAACACGAGGTAGCCACTGGACACAACAGAGAGTAACTCCTCAAAGGCAGCCTTGAACACCTTATTCAGGTCGGTTAGGGGAACAAATCATTGAGCTGATAGAGAAAGAACAGTGTAAATGTCTACTTCATCTCTAAAGTCCGTAACAGGCAAGTGGAGCTAAGAGTAGCCAAAGCATTTCTGTACTAGAGTTCTGCTGTTTGAAAGAAAAAACTATCATCTGTTTCTGTCTTTCTGTCTTACTAATGCCATTACTTGATTTGCCAATTGATGAAAGGATTAAGTCCTAAAGGTATGGGGAAGGAGCTATAAACCACACTTTACTAAAGGGAAAAAACAGTAAGTTTAGCATTTACTAGGTATCTTCCCACATGGGGAATAATCCCATAGACACCATTCTGAGTTAAGGACAGTTTGTATTACATTTTCTCAAGAGAAATCACTCTATTGTACCTAATGATAATGCATTAGAAGGCTGGTCTGAGATCTTAACAATTATTTTTATTTTGCAGCTGCAACACACCTGGGAAATTCATTGTCATCAGGTCACGTTCAATGACTGGACTTTAAGAAAGCCAGAGAACTCTGTGATCATAACTAACATGTCCTTGCAAATCAAAAAATATTTAGAAGGATACGATCTCATGCTAAAGTTTATTTTAAGATTTCCCTTTAGAATTATTTCTTTCCTTCGACAGATCTTGGTTGGAGAGGTACGGATGTGTTGTTACAGCATCTGTTTGCACAACAGGTTAAGCAGAAATTGTAACACTTGCAATGCCCTTGCCTGGAAATGGAAATTCAAATCACACTACAAATTATTGCTTCTGTTTCTACTAAGGGTTCTGAAAGAATAGCAGTGCTACAAGGAACCCTGACATAATGCAGAAAAGAAGGTGCCTGCATTTTCAAAAATCTGCATTTGTTACAGAGAAACACCACAACACAAAACAAATACTGTCAAATTCAAGAAACTGGCCTATGGGTTGACAAACACTGAAGTAGAGGCCCCATGCCTGAAGACATTCAAGGCCAGGCTTGATGAGGCTCTGAGCAACCTGATCTAGTTGAAGATGTCCCTGCTTACTGCAGGGGGGTTGGACTAGATGACCTTTAAAGGTCCCTTCCAACCCAAACTCTTCTATGATTCATGCTGGAGCAGCGCATCCCTTCTTAAAAAGTCTTTAAAAAAATTCTTTAAAAGGCGTGATCCACCTTGGGCCCAGTGGACTCAGTATTCTTTGCTTTTGTCATGCTGCTTTATAAGTTACAGTATTATATAAAGTTCTCTGCAGTAGGTATCTGTGGAGGTGACGATGTTTTTCTAAACTGCGGAATAGCTGAAATACAGCTTTCAGAAAACAACCATTAAGTAGATCAGGCACGATCAGCTCAAACATGATCTGTGCAGACTGACACCACTGAACAACGCAATATGCTTCGACTGTGTTCTCCTTCCTCCCTTTTTCCCCTAGCTCCTTAATTCTCCACTATACCTTTTTGCTGGTGCTTCAGGCAATGTTGAGCAGTATTTTATCCTGTGCATGTAATTTCAGTTGCCAGGATAAAATTTTAAGCATTAGCGTGACTACAAACATAGATATTTGGGAACTGATGTTTGTACGCACCACAGAAAGGCCTAAGTGACCGGTGAGAAGACATGCTCAATGTCCAGCATCGGACACAGGCAAACTGAGCTTCAGCTAACTGAGGCTACACTGACACTGAACGTGAATACAGAATGTCTGAAGGTCTTTATTGTCTCCACTTTCTATTTTTATACAATTGTTTATCAGATATGTTAAGTATTTGCAGCTGATTTGCATTTCTATTTTCATTTGCCATGCAAAGGCTTTTTTCTTTTCCCCCTTCCAAAATCAAGAGCACGTAATGCTCCCCCTTTCTCTCTCACAATACGAGTTGTTTGCCTTTCCTCAGGCACTTGTCACATTCTGGAAAGACAGGCAAGCTACTAAGACACTGCTAGCAAGCTGAAGTTGTGCACTGCTTTGTTGTGTCAAATTATTTGGCTTTTTCTTCTAATCAGGCAGATCCAAGGGCTGCAAAGACCACATGTTCTCTGAAGGGGACGAGAGAAAACAGCTCTTTCCAGATCTATCGAGTCACACTTTCCTGTTCTTCCACTGCCAGTGGTCTCTCACGGAAAACAAACACAGTAACAGACAGATGCCCCATGCATTATTGCAACAGAATGAAATAAATAACTTTACCTACCAGCTTCACACCTCTCGCTAAATACCCTGCAGCTAGCAATAGGTAAGCCACTGGTTACATCGTACAATAGCTGCACCCATTCATTTTAAACATCGAAGGCAAAGGGAAGGATTTTCTCTGTCTAAACCTTCACGCTCCGTTATAATTGTATGCATTGTTTAAATCCTCTTTGCTGTTCCCTTTTGTCTGTTTGCATTTCTCTCTGCAGCCGTTTGCTAAGAAAACGAGAACAGGTTCAGATAATGGAGTAAAATACAGAACAAACAAAAGGTTTTAAGGTTCTAGAGTCTCCATAAAACAGCTGGTTCTTACTCTATTTATTTTAATATCTGGATTTATGCACTTCCTTCTTTCAGCCAGGTAGGTAGCAGACATACTCTGATGCAAAGTGTTCCTCTCTCGCTGTTTCTAAAATCAGCTGTAAATGTACTGTAGCTGGGGGGAATTCTCTCAGGAGCCTGTGCATTCTACTGCCGGCAGAAGAACAAGCGAAAAAGAAAAATGTAAAAAAAAACTGGAAAAAAAAGAAAGGCTAAGACCTAACACCTTATAGGTAGCTTCTAGCTGTTAGAAGCGTGCTTTCTGCTTTGGAAAGTATACTGAGGCAGTGTTAGAAAGGAAGCCAGATATACTGAAAAGCTGGCGTTGCACAGACCCAAAACGCAGCAGGAGGTCACTTAGCAGTACTAATATGCTGAAATAGCAGTCCTGCTGTTCAGACCAAATACATGGGCGCGCTGTTCAAATTACTGAGCCGTCTATTTTTAAAATTGTGCTTGAATTTGAAGTTCATAAGGCTGACCTTTAGACTGATATCCCTTACATGGTCCAACTCCTGAAGTCGCTCAAGGTATTAATGTTTGTTTATCTGAACTATGCCTGCTAACTTGTCAGAAAATATCTTACCATGAGTACTTATGCTGGCCGCAGGCTGGATATTAAATAGTAAAGTGTAATAAATTTTCAGATGGTTCTCATATTCTCCCCATGAATAGAAACCTTTAATCCCGATCATCTTCAGCCTGAGTGGCAACCCAGAAGGCACAGCCCTCAACTCTTCTCAAGGATCTTGCACCTTGGTAGCTCGTAGGACACAGGGCTAAGCCTCTGGAAGCAGTGAAGGAGATGTGTGCAGCATTATTGTGGGGTGTTTCCTCTTGTTTTCCAATCAGTTCAGTTTCGAACACCAAAAAAAGTACAGGACATAAGGGGCAATTTCCTTTCCTTTGATTCCTAAATTCCCCTCATTTTAGCTGATGCACACATCTGATCAAGTGATTCAACGCACTAATCAGTTCCAGAGAGATTCTGCCCTGGCAAGTCTCAAAATTTCACAACCTAAAATAGTAGACGAGCACTCTCATTTCCATAACACTGGTAACTGACAGTGTTTGGAAGATCACTTATGCCTTTAGTGCGTCTTATCTCAAGCTAACAGCTCCCTACACTAACCAGCAACTTTGCTGTCGCCACTATTTCCCACCAAGACACCCAATCCCATCTTTCTTTGATTTGATTTCATTGCTCTATCGTGATCACTTTATACAATCACCAGAAAGAAAAGCTAAACACAGGAAATCAAACAGGTTTCCTCAAGGTTTGTCCACTAGAAAATTAGGTAGACTAGGTAGACTTTTTAACTTTAGTAATTTTTAGCCCAAGAAACAATTCTCAGAAATCCCCAACCTCACAGTGAGTGCTGTCCAGTGAGTTGGAGTTTTATTTCACTGTTGATTTTAACAGGAGTAGTTAGGTCAACACCCAGCACTTTGAAATTTCACCCTAAACACGATGGCTTAGTTTCTTCTCTATGAAGCTCCCCAAGTGCAAATGAAGGTTTTGGTTGAGCGAATGCCTTCAAACAATCCTAGGGACGCTTTTGTGTTCTTCATATCTCCCTCCCAGTAAAAGATACCGCTGCTCCCTTTCCCCGCTACCAGCCCTTGTGCTGGCAAGAGAGTTGTGCGATTCTGAAATATGCTGACCCAGGTCATGTCCTAGCCTCAATTTGACACTTTCATAGCTACAGCATGGAAAAAGAAAGGGGCCTTTGAGAATATCATCAACATGCACCAGAACTGTATTTCAGCAGGACCTGTAAAAAGAATATGAATTTAAGTCTTGCCAAAAATTGTATTTCCTTCTGTGACAGCTGGCCGTCATTCAAACTCTTCCACTTTGAAGATTAGCTGAAGGACCTGAACAAGGACACAAAGAGCTGCTCTTCTCCAACCACAGCACATGTCACATCGGACATGGGCAGCTAGCTGATACAATTTGGGCAAGTATAATAATTGTGAGCATAAAACTGCCCCTAAGTGAAATTAAGTATTTTGCTTGTAACTTTGGGGCAAGAATTAACCTGTGATTTTATGAGAAAGGGCAGAGACATGTTTTGAGTTCCGTTTGTACACGTTCTTAACACCAGAATCCAATTAACAATGTCCAGAAGAGAAAAGGGCAAATATGAAGCACCACCTTGCCAAATATTTGGTTATATACCTTGCCCAAACAAGTTTGCTATTACCTCAGGGCAGGAAAACCTCTTTCTTATGCTACTACACAATCAGACAAAAAAGAAACACTAGAGTGTGATTGTGCTTACCATCACACAGAGACGTCATCAGAGGTTACTTGAGAAATGAGGTTCTCTACTAAAGATGAACCTCAGCACGTCATTGCTTATGACCTGGTTATTTTTGCATCAATTTCCGCCTTCCCACAGCAAGTGTATGAAATTTACTGAGTCACCCCAAACTATGTGTGCCCTCTACCCAAGTAAAATTAAGCAGCAGTCGCATCCTTTGGAAAACTAAAAGCTAATTAAAACATTATTTCTTCAACAAAAGTTACTTCAGGAAAGAAAAAAAAACCTCCAACAAAAAAAAACCCACACAACACAAGAGGTGTTGGCTGACAGAAGCAATGAGGTTATTAGCAACAGAATCAGAAACACTCATGGTAAAAAAGAAAGAAGATAAATTAAACATTCATATTTTATCTCAATTTCTGAAATATATGTTCTTAAGCCTACTTTGAAGTACGTGATTAAATTCTCCAAAACCTTTTTATCTTTCCTTGATTGCTAAAGTTTGCTATCAGTGCATAGCGTGTAGCTGATATTGTATATCATCAAACTTGTTTCTTTATCTTCAAAAGTAACATCTAAACTTGTTATGAATAAACATAAACAGGGTGCCTGTTCCTCGTTTATTAAATATAAGCTGTAATAGAGAGAGCGAGCGCGCACACTCTATAGCATAGCAGCAATGGAAAATGTGTTCTCAGCTGAAGAAGAAACACAGGCTAATGAATTTGGGGCGTGCAGAGAAATAAATGACCTGAGATGAAGAACGAGCAGGGTTTTGACAAGGAAGGATACGCACAGGTCTCCGGGGAAGTCTTATGATAACAAAACGACACCTAATTTTTGCCTGCATGTTTGGTGGCCTTCAGGATGTAAAGAAGAGCGGATGGCGATGGTACTGAGGAAAGTTGACTCTATAGGAAGTTCTGACTCTGAGGGTGGGGGTAAGTACAAAACGCAAGAGAAACGCAGCCATAAAAATAAGCAAAGAAGAAAGTCTCCTGAGACCCATAGCACAATATTGCAATATAACGCAACATAAATGTATCAATAAAGTATAATGAACAATTCCACATTGCTGGCATAGCCATGTAATTTACAGAGTTGCCATAAGATAATAGTTTTGACGAGCCTGCCAAAAGCCTGGTAATTTGCATATAATTGTCAATAATGCTTTCCCATTTACTAGATGGAGGTTTTGTTTTTCACAGGATAGAGTTATTGGAATTCAATTTGCAGTCTCTGTTTTTATGACTTTTCTATACAGTACTGTATTATTTAGAAATAAATGGGAAATTTTAGATGCAGTTTTCTATCTCCTGCCTCAAGGCATAAAATACAGATTACCTTTTCACTAGAAATTAATAAATAAAAATATAAAGAAAATTATTAAAAAAGGAAAACTACAACATTTCTTTGGGTCAGTTCATCTTACTTGTAAACATTTCTCAAATTATTTAACTACAGTTTCAATGAAATAAACATCCTGATTTATTTTACAGCAAAGTCAGCATTCAACTTTTGACTTACTAAACCCATGGGGTTGAATTTATTATGGACTCAAGTTATCTAAGAATGGTTACTTTAACAATAGCAGATTTTGAGGCCAACTGGAGGGTTGAAAACACTTACATTTAACATCATATTTAATATGGGATAGTGACTTACAGTATCATGAACAATATTCTTTCTTTGTAGGAGTATGACTGAGGATTACATCCTCATCCCGCTGAAGCCGTGGCAATCCTCCCAGAGACTATAAAACAGCCAGGATTTCAATATAGGAGGTTTGTTTCTATTTACTGGAGAGAGGTTGTATAGCTAGTGTGATAATACTTGCCCGTATAAAATATGTAGAAAGTATTCAATTGCTACTTGAAGGTAGTGAAAAATATTTTTAACTCATTAATCACAACTCAGTTGTCACTAAGAATCCGCAAAATAAGGAATTTTTGTTCTTTTTCACATAATGTGGCAAAATAAACCATCACAATAAATCAAAATAAATATTTACCAATTGTATACATATACACACAGTTACTCTCTATGCTCTTTTCCTTTTGCATTAGTAAATCTTGGTTTTGTGCATTGGCATTCACTTGTGTAGTCTCTGCAATTAGATATGTAAATTTGAAAACTTTATCTATAAATGACTGAATAGGTATTTCTGTAACACTTTGCGTGCATGTACCTTCCTGACAGTTTGTGACTAAATGAAACATGAATGCAAATAAAGCTCCCATCTTTGTGTTTAAACTCAGGCTTCCAAAGGATTCAAAGCTTGGGCAAAACACGCTGTCACCTAGGTCAGTAGTTTAGTTTGGAGTCTTCCAGACATCTGATACTGTTTACTGGGTTCCTCTTAACCAGTTAATCTGCTTTAGTTTTAAAATATGTTTCCATATTCATACCTCCTTCTCCAAAAGAAAGAAAAGAAAAGTAGCCAGTACTTCCCTGAATACGGCTTTATTTTAGTGTGTATATTCTAATTAATTTCTTCAAGGCTTAATTCATTTGACATTCATGGACAGCAGTATCACTGAGGTTGTACTTCTGACTCCGCAGATGAAACCGTGCTAACAGGGACGTTTTGGGTGCTCATCCCGACACAGTATGACCATGCAATGCCTTTGCAGTTACCAGCAATATGTAGCGGCAACACGCAGCCTCTCAAATAAATCTTGGACCACAGCATAGGATGATCCCCTACTAACGTGTGGATGTGAGCTGCAGAAGAGGTCAAGTCTCACACTGGCTTTTTTAGCTGAGCTGAACACCAGCTCTGAATAGGAAGATTTAATACCGGTGTGAGCACCTAACTAGATAAAACTACAGGGAAGATACTGCTTTGGAAATACAACCCTTAGTGCTTTCCTTGAGATTTTTACCTTATTTACTATTCTTCTGCCTTGAAAGTGAGAAAGAAACCAGGCCCTGTTGAAAACTTATGACTGTATAGTATTTCTTTCATAAATAATATCTCTATGCACAGCAGTGCTTTAATATGTCAACTGTAACTTGGATTGTGTCCTTTAATCTATCATGTACTGCACGCATGCTACAAAAGAAACAAATAATTCATGAGTAGAGCTCTATGCGATATGTATGATACATGAACCCTCCTCTGAAGTGGAATATATGCCATACATCATGGTACTGAGATATGACTTTTTTTTTTTATTGCATAAATAATGTATTTAGATTTTATTTATCTTTCATGACACACTGGGTGCCCATAGGGCATCAAGTATTCAAAGTACTAATAATATAGAGATTTTTTTTTTGCCCAGGAATAGTCCATTATTTGTCAATTTTGTGAAAACATTTGTGAACACTGGACAAACTCAGTAATAGCTCAAGCAGTAAAAATGGGACTTCTTTCCAGAAAAGTCAAAATCCTCTGTTTTGAGACTGCTAAGAAAAATACTTAGACTTTTCACATCTAAATAGATAGAGAGAGGGAGAAAAAAGGCAGTAGACAGTAAAGGACTACATGGCTTAAAAGTAAGATAACATGATGGTATCCTTCTCACTCTCCTCCCACAAGTTTTTCCTTTAATATGGTGACTGAATAAAAGACTCATTGCTCAAAATGCTACTGCCTTCGGCCGCCCTGCTTGGATATCAAATCCCTTTCTAATATTTTTCACTATTCTCAGTCTTGTCCCTTCAGATGGTTGTGACATTTGTCCTGCCTTAACAGGGCCTTGTAAGAAGCCCATACTCCCATCCCTCAATATTCCTGCTCACCCCAGCCAGTGATAACATGTCCCCCGTAGTTAAAGCAATCTTTTTTTTTTTTCCTCATCTGTTTCTGTATTCCCGAGGTGAACTCCGCAACATTTCCCTTCTTTCTTCCCTCCCTCATGTGAGTATGCTCATTATTTTTAATGTGTCCTTTTCTGAATATATGTAGCACAGGAAAAGTCCGTGACAGCAGATGAGATCTTGTGCTTGCGGAAAGAAGCACGGATAGACAAAGAGGTTTTCAGGAGTGAGATAAAACAGCAGCAAAAAAATAATACAGTCGAAAATCCTAAAGCTAGCAAAACCCAAGAGAGATATAAAATGTGCACTTTTGGTAAACTGTACATGCTTTACAACTTCTGCCTCACTCCCACAATGTCCTAGGAACAGACCTGCTCATGCGTTGTTTGCGTATCAGACAGCTGTAACTCCATAAAGATGCCCTGGAGAGCCGTTAAGCAGCGAGAAGAACGTCCTTGTGGGTGTATGGGGTGAGAGGGCTCCCAGGCTTCAAGGGAGCAGAAAACACAGTAAAAAACAGGCAGTGTAGCAACTACAGGGAACGTCCACTTGAGTGTTTCTTATCCATCTTGTAAATAACCAAAATTTCCCCACAAACCTGCTAGGGTTTAAGAGCTGTAGTTTCTAAATAGAAGTATTTTCTGTTTCATGTCTTATCTGCATGTTTTTATTATTAATGAATTTCTATTACATACTGACATCTGAGAAAGAGCGAGTCATTGTTATAGTTTTCGTGCAACATACTAGCTTTTTGGTTGCGCTTTTGTGAATTACTTTTCTTGACAATAAGGTATTGTTGAGATAACACAGGGTGGTGTTAGCTCTGGCCTTTTATACAGCCTGTCTGAGAGCACATTTGCGTAGCTGCCATAAGCAGCCGATTTGCTGCCATCAGCAACCCTGAGGCTGGGCACCTACTGTCCTTCCTGCAGCCAGCAACGCCCGCACCGATTACCCACAGCCACCATTCCTCCACACGAGAAGTCATCTGCAGCGCTCAAGTGCACAGGGGCCTCCTTTTCTCTTCCAAATAAAACAGGGACATGCTCCTACCTACTGATGCTGTACACTCGGATTTCATCCTTACCCCTACTGAGGACATGATCGGCAGGAGCACCAAGACTTAAGAGCTGAGAAAGACTCCCAGGTTCCCTTGTGCAGGATATAATCATTGTAGCTCTTCCAGGTGAGCCCAACAGCACTTAACTCTCCAAAAATTCCAGCAAGCAGCAGATGAATTGCACTGACAAAGAAATTGCTTCAAACCAAGACAGTACACATTGCTGCAGTTGAGACTTCTGAGGTTACAAGGGAAGAGCAAAGCTTACAGGGGTGACCCAGTGTCCCAGGACGCCCTCCCTGTCTTTGAACTGGCACCCAACAGCTTGCTTCAAATTCATTTTATGAGATTTACCCACCATGTTTGTTCATTATACCCACCCACAGGTCTAAAACAGTGGCTTATTCAAATATTCGCAGCTTTTGCTTTACACCAAGGTAGACACATCTAGGCAGAAAATACAGCCTTTACGTCCTGTTCTGAAATAGAAACTCATTTCCTAAGTTTTATTTGGTCGCACCACAGAGATGAGCAGGTAAAAGCTACTACAAGATTTCCTTATAACAATGTTAACATTCACTAATGACAGAATGACTAGTGCTATCGTACTTCCCACAGCCAACGCTCCGTCCTTGTAATAATTCTGAAAAATGCTTGGATGGCCTGGGTTCCTTCAACATTTTTAATTCTGCAGAATGTCACGAGTGAGAAAGATGTAATAGATATACATGTTAGATAAATGGGAAAACACCCATGAAAAGTGTTGCAAGTTGAGAAGTAATATAATTAAAGTAATTGATTCTTTTCTTTACAGGACTCTTCAAAACTGCTCAGTGAGAAATTATCCTCCTCTTCCATTGCTAATACTTTTGTCATAAAATGCAAGGATTGTTCTGGTTTGGT
>VYZM01018849.1:26500-55187 GCA_013398915.1 Dromas ardeola | reverse complement strand
CCCCCGACTTTTTAGAAGGATAACGTATTCTAAAAACATCATACTAAGAAAAGGAAAAAAGCCAGTATTTCCAATGTAGGAGGTGCAACAGTGCTGATGCTTTTCAATTCTACAACAGGTCATGCCTTTTTAAAATACGGACAGAAAGCAGCAGCTCATGGCACTTATAATATGAGTACTCTGTCACACCTACTTGTCCCTTTATCCCTTCTAATATACTTTTACTGTAATTTATTGCCTATTTCTCCAAGACTTCACTGATTAAAAAATTCAAATTTTGATTAGAATTTCAAACATTGTAAAGGATATTGGGGATCATTAACTTTATCTGTGTACCCCTTTAGAGGTATCAGTTCATTCCCATAATACCAGCTTAATAAAACCATCTCAAAAGTCTTTTTCACTAACTCACACTGACAAAATGAAGGTTTTGTACCCAGTTGTTTGGGGTTTTTTTCTGAGATATTTTTTATTTTTTTTTGTTTAAAAGATCAACACTAGAAATTCTTACAGATTAGTTAGATACCCAAAAATTCAGATTTTAATGCAAGTAGGTATCTCTGTACCGACGTAAGATAGAGAAATGCTGGAAATACGCACTTCCAGGTGACCTCACCTTTGCCAATAAAGGCTGCAGAGTCAAAGCTACTCACAACAGTTACTAGTAAGGAAACACTGCTAACAGGAGACTTGACAGTGACAAAGAAGTCACAAATACAGGAGAAGGACTGGATTTAATATGACTTTAGTATATTTACAGCATTATACAATAAAACAAGAATAAATTATCCAATGGAGTTATGTGATAAAATAAAAATCTAATAATGGAGCAAGCTGACTGCAGGATAACTTGGTGAAGTAACATAGGGCTGAGGGATTTTTTTTAAGTTTCAAAAGCACAAACTTGGGTAACTAGTTGGAAAAGATAATGAGATTAAAGAGTTCAAGTCCTCAACTACAGCAGAAGGCAAAGGTTCTTCGAGGCAAAGATTAAAAACTTACTAGGAATTTCCAGCTTGAGAAACAGGACGAAATATGAAGGCAAAGGCATCAACTGCAGAAGGGTATAAAACTATTTTCAAAAGCAGAATCAAAACAGACGTATATTTTGGAAACCTCAAAGTGTACAGATCAACTGAGAATTATCAGAATTGAAGCTGAGCTATAACTCTGGAGAGAGATTTAATAAACAGCAAAAGTTTCTTAAGCCATAAAAGGGAAAGATGGAAAATGAAGAAAGAAATCAGATTTTCAGTGATGTTTAGCCAAAGTCAATTTAGTTGTAGTCCCCAAATTAAATATACTGCTTCTGTGTTCATTAAGGATATTAGGACTTAACAACAGAACAAACTAAGGAAAAAAAAAAAATAAAGGGAATATTATTCACCCTGATTTTAGGATTAAAAAGTGTAAATGGAAATTGTAACATCTAAAGGAAAGAAAAAAAAAAAACCAAACAAAACCAAGCACTTGAAGGCCTTAGGTTGGGAAAATCAAATTGTCGTTACAGATACAAAACAAAGAAAAATGGTACACGGGAAAAGGACTTTAATGAATCTATGAAAGTGAGTTGGTATTGATGAATGCAGAATAACCAGTGTCTTATCTGTATTTAAGAACGGTGGAAAAAAAAAAAAATGAGAGCACCTAAAACCTGTTAATCTGACTGTAGTGGTATTATCAGCTTCAGAAGAACTTTTAGAAGAATTGCTCAGATGAGAATCAAGATGAGAGAATGAAGACAAGCCTTGAGACCACCTGTTTTGAATGTTTGTTTTCCTCTTGCTAATATTTTTGCATGTTAATGTTTATATGTTTTTGTTAAGGACACAAAACTTAAAATCATTATCAAAAGAGAAAATAACATGAACATGACACAAAGTAATGCAACCATTGCTGGGCTATCAATATGAAGTGAAACTTAATTTATAAAAGATGCACCTGTGGCTACTATCAGGATTTTCTGCTAGAAAGTAGGTACACGTTATGTGACCAAAATTTTAATTCTGGGTGCACTGGCTGATAAAACAGCTGACTATGAGCTACAGCTTTGGAAAAAGGGCCAGTTGGTTGTTCTCCATGCAACCGCTCATGGGTTGCACTAGGCATAGGTATCCCCCAAGCACACACCTCTTAAATCAGGAGCTGAAGCCAGCTGGTGTCTCTAGAAAACTCCAGGTGGTTACAGAGAGCTCAAAACCATGCTCCTTGAGCCCACGTTTTCTCCTCCTGTCCCTTCCTACTTTTTTTTCAGTCTTCTGCTCCAAACAGACCCACCTAATTCTGTTCCAGTTTTGCCTGTTCATCACTCCAGACCTTCCTGCATAGGGTTGCCTTAGCCACCAGCCACAGCGATGAAGGAGTTTTGTCCTTCATAATCCCCAAGGACAGTTCAAAGCAGTTGTCATGTTGTTTGCATCTAATGTTTCCATGACTTTACATCAATTTACTAGCAGTATTTGTAGTGATGTGTTAGAAATTAACGTAAAATGGAATTTTTATTCTTTCAAAAGCCCAGTAAGAAAGCAATTCCATGTTCTTCATATCTTCAAGCACGTCTGCCAAAATAACTACAGGGCGCTGTGCCACAAGTTCCTAGTGC
Organism: Dromas ardeola; assembly: GCA_013398915.1. NCBI lineage: Eukaryota > Metazoa > Chordata > Aves > Charadriiformes > Dromadidae > Dromas > Dromas ardeola. The sequence goes on along the minus strand of VYZM01018849.1, from coordinate 52,585 downwards.
GTCCTCTGGTCACTTAAAAACAATACACCTCTCCCTGGAATTTCTGGTGACTACAGAAACCTTCCATTAATTAATACATTTCCTGCCACGAGGTATGTGTTAGTTACACACAACTTCAAGAAGCCAAGTGCTTCATTCAAAGGAATGAAATGGTTCCCACGCAAAAACCAGCTGTATTGCCTGGATGAGAGGAGAATGAGGGGAGGGGGGGGCACATGCAACAGGTCCATAAGGAATCAGAACAACACCTTCGCAGCTTCTCAGCCTCTACAGGAGCGGCTTGGTCCGATACCTTATGCAGCTTGTATACAACAAAACTAAACTTATCTTTATCGGACAAACACCTCATTTGCCAGCTGACGTTTCCACATTCCTCCTACTGAAGCCTCCTGATGGCACGTCCCACCCCACAGCAGCCCAGCTGTACCACACCCAGATAGTCACAGAGGAGAACATGGATCAAGCCAATGAGTTCCAACAAGTTTACAGGTCTTCACCATTAGAAACCTATGATTTTTTTTGCTGACAGAGTGCAAACAAGGTTACCCTTATGTACCTTCAGTCCATTTACTCATCAGCTGAAACTATTTACTTTTCAAGCTGTGACAAAAGCTTAGGTACAAATTAACTTTGTGGCGTACGTGCTGCAACTGTCAATCTGCAAAAGCCCAGTCCCTCATGAACTGCTGGCTGCAGTAGAGTGAATCATATTGCTGCTTACCCCAGGTAGCAACAAACCTCTTCCTCCAGGTAGCTCCTTATCTTTGCTTGCTCCCCACATTGGATGCTATCTGTTCCACAGACTGATTTTTAGCCTGAACTGTGAGCATACATCTGACTTGTGAGTTCACAGAAATTCCTCAGACCTGTGCCCAATTTTTAACCATTTTCTTCCTTTCCTTGCTGGATTTACAGCTCTCCTCCTGAAGCTGGCTCTCCGGCTCAACACAAGCATCACACTGATGCTGCCTTCACCATAATTCTAGCATGAGATTAGCCACTATTACTGCATGTCCACATTCCAATTATAAAAACATCAGAGAGGATAGTTCCTTCTAGATAAGAAACTATTAATGCTGTTGTAGTAATTGTGCGTATTTATGGCTATCATGGTGAGAACATTCTGCAAATAAATTAAAAGTGGCATTTTATAAGGGCACAAGAATGGCATCAGTAGAAAATTAAAATACCTATTCACATTACTGCCACCAGGGTAAAGCAATAATGACAGCAATGTTATCAATCTGTGACTATGTCTTATTAAGTAATTTAAACATTTTTAACATAAAATGTGTATTGAGCCAAAAATTAAGTGATAAATAGCGCATAACAACAGGGTAGATATTCTGCAAAAAATTAACTGAAGATCAAGTTTAAATCAAAACTAAAAGTACATTAAAAGTTGACAAATGACGCTATTAAAAGTCAGCAAAATCTAATATAGAACATACCAGAGAGGAAAAATATGTTCAAAAATATTTTTTACTTTATTTATAGCTCCTACAGTTTAGAAAAGAAAATGAGTAGACACAATTTATAAACAGAATTGATATTCTGGGCAAGTCTACAAAAAGAAGTCAAATCACATAAATGTGATTGCACATGGAAAAAAGCAGGCAGTGGCTTTCGTATTTGCTGTAATCTAAAATTTAGGTCACTGGACTGAGAAGTGGTAGCCTTATAATAAAACTCATGCTCTGCCTGACTTGCAGAGACCAAGGGCCAGTTGTTTCAGGGATTTTTTTATTTGCAACATAAGCAGCAAAAAAATAAAAAGACTTGAAGATCTGCATAGAGAAAAAGCACACAACCTATGGGGAAAAGATCTAGTTTTTATCCACAAGGTATTGATTATACAATAAATTATAATGAACGTTTTAAAATTCTAATACAGTACCATAGAAGTAGGGAAAGAGACACAGTATTTGAGACATGAGGTACTTACGAGCAAAAAACCTAAACAGGATTAAAAAGAATCCTTTTTGACTTCTTTGTTTGTAATAAAAGATTAGCATACATCCAGTTACAGAGATGATGCAGGCAGAGGAATACAAAGGCAAAATCTGAGAACACCAACAGGAATTATGGATCTGTATGTCATCTGTGTCTAAGCGATAACGTAAGCCATAGGAATGAAGCAACGCAAGAACAGGCTGGTAAAAAGCAGCAGTCCTAAAATGACGACAACAAACACTGAAACAACAAATGTAACATCTGACTGTCCCTTCCCACCCGAGTCAATCACCTGAAATGCGCGTTCAGAGAGACGCGGCGCTACAGAGAGGAGTGTGCTGCCCTGGCCATCAAATACTGGTGACAGCCAAGGTACTAGGTACTGTAAGAGCATGTTCTGTGCCTGCTCCAACGTGCTGAACACTAGCGACACATCGAATAAAGCTACATCACGTGAAACTTGCTCGCATTAGCTACACGAAGGTCAATATAAACTTTTAATAAAGTAAATTCACTTGAGTGCCCTGCTTTGATCCCTAACCGAAATAGATTGAAACAAGAAAAGCAGGAAGAGATAGTTCAGGCAGTGTGTTCCAAGGCTGTCAAGAAAATAAGAGTGACAATCAAACAGGACAGCAAGGAGTACCAGAATTAGATTTCTTTAATACTAGAGTGTTTTACTGGGGAGCGCAAAGGTTAAACACATAGTTATTCTGACCAAAACAGCCCAGATTGTCATCAAATGAAACTGATGGAAATTAATCAAATATTCCCAAAGGTGTAAAAGATGTTCTGTGTTGTGTTCTCTCAGGGGACATCACATCACAAATATTTTTAATTTAATTAAAAAGAAAAATCATGACATTCTGTGATGCATGCATATATTTCAGAACGAAGAACAGTGAAATGTATGCCTTAAGCAATACGAGAACTACTGAAGAGCTAATCGTGTTACAATTACTTCATTCAAGTAAACGTACAGCACTGCATTCAGTTCAAGCAAGTTTCTACATTTGTGTTAAACTGTACAGTCCACATAGGTCTATTTCCATGCCCCCGTCATCCCATGAATCCGTATGTGAGAACATTTTCATGAGTCAACATCCCATCTGCAAGCTAAAGTTGCTTCCCTCCATCCTGGAGTGTATATATGACAAACCTACAGCAGAGGCTGCTTCAGCACAGATGAAAAAGCTCCTACAGGAGAAAACGGCAGCCAGGGGCTGCCAAGACTCTACAGGGATGACCTCCCCATGGCCACTTCCCCGGGCTGTGCTCTTGTGGCAGTGAGCAGAGTACATAATATTTACAACATCTTTGGAAGATACTACGGTTTCCTTCCCAAAGCTGGATATACTAACTTCTAGTAGGAAGAAAAATAACTGACCTCAGTACAGTCTAAGAGATGAACCCTTTGCATAGAAGTGGGGGGTGGGGGGAAAGAAGGAAAAAGCAAAAAATAATAATTGTTGAAGAACCAAGCCAAAAGCTATCAGTTAAAGTAACTGCCTTTATTTAAAAAAAAAAAAAAAAGAAAGAAAGAAAAAAGAGAGAAAGTAAGTAGATTTGGTATACAGTATGCACAGGTGGTATTATTTTAAACAAGAGTATTTTCAAACTTTTCCATTTGCTGTCAACATCTCTCTAAGTGCTATTGAACCATGGAGCCATCAAGTAAATAAAAGCAGGATGTTAGACTGAAGTGGAAAGTAAAGACATAATCTGAAGGTCATGGTGACAAAGGAGACACAAAGTGACCCTTGTTATGAAATAACTCCAAACACTGAATAGTCAACAAAGTTATCATTTTAATAAGAGCAAAGAACTGCCGCTACAGCCTGTGACAAAATGAATTATGACTCACAAGAGGCAAATATTAATGAGAAGTTGCCTATCTGAAAGTCTCTTACGTGACACACCTTTGAGAAGTGTTTTATATATAAACCCTTTTTCAAAGTTTTTATATAAGCATGCATAAGTCACCACGCAATAGGATACTCCAAAAGCATTAATTTCTGGAAAGTCTTCCTTTTATGTATTATGGGTATTTGGTGCAGCAACAGAGAGTATTTTAGATTTCAGGTTGTTTAAATGAAGCCCAAGACACCAGTAGATAGTATTTGTGAATATTTCTGTTCCATTCTGTTTCTCCAGTACCTGTCTCTTCTGAGTCTTCCTTGCTGCCTGGGTCCAGAGACAGCCAAGAATCATCTCCTGTCTTTCTTCCCCAGAAGGGAGAACAGAAGGTGGAGAAAACCCCACTAAACTCTTTGTTCTATGTACAATGCATAGAGAAAGATGAAAATGTCTGCCTTAACACATAGTTATTTTTTCCCTTTCTCTTCTTTTCCCTCTCTGCTTACCTTCCTCCCAAATCACTCATCAAGCCAAGCAGACTTGGAAATTCACCCATCTTTCAGGTTCTCCTATAGCGTGCTGACAGACTAAGAGAATATGAAGAAAAGAAGCCTTTGACAGGAGTTTTCTGAACAGAAGTCCCCCAGCTGGCCAGGCAAAAATTGTCTGTGAATGTGCAGGTGGTAGAGCTGCAGAAGGCAGCATCCTCCCGGTCTCACTCCCCTCCCTTTCTGTTCATGTTACCATTTATTCCTCAGTTCCTGCAGGCAAAGTGAGTTGCAGTTTTCAGATTGGAGATTTTATTCAGGTTTAACTAGAATGGCGAATGTATTTGTATAAATCCATGGTATTACCTAGCTGTTATTTCTAAAATAATCTGAAATATGATCTCCCTCTGTGTTTACATGGTGGCTAGCACCCTAACTTCACACAAACCTGCACTCACGGCCCCATCAGAAAATAATTTCTGCAAAAAAACAGCTCAGTGCAAGCGGACTCACAAAACTAAAACAATCCTTTTCAAAATGTTTCTGTTTACTGATTAAGCAAGCAAAAATCTTAGATCCCTCTATAACTATTAACCATGTTTGGCATTTCATAACGTTGTACCTGACACTTCTCCAAATTATACTGTAAATTTGGTTCACTCTATTTCTGTAGACTCTATTAATCAGGATCATTGCACACTGCAAGTACGACGCCTTTTTATAACAGCAATACTGCCTTTGTTACTTTTTTTCTCAAAAATAGACCTCTGTGCATATAATACGGAGGAGAGAGAAAGATTATTCTGATAGTAAAGCTAGTAAAAACATCTGCCCACTAAAGATACCAAATCATGTTATAGGCAAGCCATACTGTACTAAAGCAGAGCCTCTATCAGGGCTTTTGCACAGATGGTATCACAGATTTTTAAATTATTATTAGATTATTAGATAATTGTACTCCTCTCAAACCAAATATAGCTCATCTTAAAACATCTTTTGAGCAATGCTGCACTATAAATGGGTTCCTGAAATGATCAGAAATATTACTTTGCCTTTAATATGGATGGTATCGAATGTTAGAGAAAGACAAGAAGTATGTTCGCATGTGAAAATAACTGAAATAAAACCAAATGTAGTACATTAATCTTAAAAAGAAAGGTTTTCTAACAGTGTACGCCTGTGTATATATATGAAATATAACACACAAATTGTAAACAATAATTTACATACTCTTAATAGCGAATTTCTGAATTACCAAGATATTCAGAAAGGAAAACCCACGTGTTTTTCTTTGCATTGTACAGATAGTAACTTCATTTGAGAACTCTATCCTATAATTTCTTGCCGTTCAGTGTAGTGAACCATTAAAAGTGAAAGAATTTACTGAGCTGAACAGAAATAAAAATAAAAAAACAAAGCAAAAAGCCCCTTAAGATAGCAAAAAAACATGCCTGAAGCAATACATCTTTATACATCTAACTCCCAGCTCTCCCATTACACGTGATTAGTCACAAATGGATCCTTATACATTTGCTCTGGTATCATCTTTCTTCTCCACACTCGTACCTGACACAGTCTTTTACTTTCTTGCCTCTCCAGGTAGTTGTTTACCCATTGGAAGTTGGTGTTAACCAATGTGTGTTCACAAGTTTATATCAAGGATTTTTTTGCTTTGAAATTCATGTATTTTGAATGTTCTGGAAAGCACTCATTCAATGAAAATTATCCCACGTTAGCAAATTTACTAGCAGGTTAACTAACTCGGCCTGTGGTGGCTACCTCTATCACCAGGAATGCTAGCCCCCAGCTGAGAAGTGGGAGTAAATGACTTAGTGATAATAGAGGTCATGCCATCCAGTGGGATGCCACTTCTTGTTCTGCTTATCATGATCTAGTTCCTATCCATCCATTCCTCCCACCTCTTCTCTACAGCAGCTTTGCTGGTCTGCTGCATACTGAGCAGCAGATGTTCTTTTCTTGATACTACATGCAAATTTTTCAAGCAGCTGCGCAGAGCTGATATTATCATATGAGAAACGTCATGACTTTGACTTTCCTTGCTGTCACTAATTTGCTTTCCTGCTTTTCTTTGGAGCCTAAGAATTTACAACTCTCTATATAATAATAATAGTTTTTATTTCTATTGTTGATGCTGCTGCTGTTCTTTCAATTTATCTGTTTGACAGTGGGGCACATAATAATAACTTCTTGCCTTTCTTCCTCATCTCAAGTACTGATTACTGTATTCTCTTTAGACCTTGTTAAGTTTCTTTATAATTCCTTGACTTAGAGATTTTGCCTCCTCTGGGTTAGAACCTACAGGATATCTGCGAGTGAAGCTCCACTTAAATCAGCTAGCTTGGGAGACAGAACCCTCTTTCGCTGATGAAGTTGCAACACAAAAGATAACATCACCCAATTCCCTTTATTTTTTTTTCCTCTGTCTGTTCCTTTTTAGTATAACAATTTGAGTTGTGAGAAATTCTGTTTGATTTATAATTGGCTTATTTTTTAAAATACTTGCTTTGATTTACATGGACTTGTCATGAACTCAAACACAGATTTGCTGCAAAAGTGTCTCGGTACAAATCAATCCTCAGTCTACTGGGAAATGATGAATTTTGACTTTCGCTTTCAAAACTGGCAGAATCTGCCTATGGGAAGCAGCACACTTCTGCGTATTTTCTTACTGTAAGTCTGTTTTGAAGCAGTTTACATACTTGCCAATGACAATGTAGGTTTAAGTTCAAACGCGTACCCATAGTTTTGACCTAACAAAGTATAAACGTTCCTCGTTATAGATGTCAATATTCTGCGGTAAGCATTTTACAGAAGAAAACAACCCAGTGGAAATAGAGAACTGCAATACATATGGTCTAGCAATTTTCTTTTATATTTCGCCACCACATGGCTTCTCCTTTAGGTGAAAGGAATAAAGCCTTATCTAATTACTTCAACTACTGTGACTCCCTGCTGTTAAGGGAGATGTATTATATAGAGACGGGACATTTCACAGTGATTGCATTTTATCTCTGCCCAGATCTCCTCTGCATGCTAGTAGAAACAAGACCTTTTTGCTAAGCAAACTGTGCTCTGTGTCCCAAATAACAAGTTCAATACTGTAAAAACAATGCATCCTAAGCACAGAAAAAATTCTCCACCAGAAAGGCTTATAATTGGCACTATCCCTGTGTTAAAATCACCTCCCCTCTCTGCATACAAAAGTGTTCAGCTGAACAAATGGTATGAGGAAAAGCAAACAATTTTGTTCCAATTCACTTAATGTATTCACCAAGCATGCAAATACTTTGTATTAACAGTTAAAGTTGAGGATTTCTCATTTGCTGCCAGAAAAAGCCAACGTTTGAAACTCCAGAAGCGCATTCACTTTTTTTTTTTTTTTTACAATAGCATGCCCTGCTTTTTTTATATATATATATATACACATATATTTTACTGGATAAAACTTTACAGACTCTAGCATGCTTGGTAACATTTTTCAGTTACCTCATTGCTGCTCCGATGACCAGAATACTGTGTGTGCATTATTAATCAACCTCACGGCTTGGGAAAGGCAATGCAATTCAGGAAAAGGTAGCGATGTGGACTGTAAGTCAGACTCACCAAATGGAGTTTGGGTGCAGTGAAGGAAACGATGCGGGTGTGAAGTCTATCATAAATTTGTCTTTTGGATGACAAACTGGTACCATTTCAGCTCTGCATCGTCTGTTTGATGGATCATCTAAGCTGCAAAATGCTTTCTTACTCTGATAAAGTGTATGCATGTTTTAGACAAGGGAGATTGTGGGAATAAGTCCTCATATCTCACAGAAATCCAAGAATAATTAACTAACCAAAGAAGTGATAACATTACTTCTTTCTACCTCAGAAAAAAATAATTGCATGCAACATTTTTAGCTGGTGGAATCTTTCTACTTCTATTAAATCATATTTATACTGAAGTGGCTTTTAAATGTTGTTAAACAAGTAACTTTTCAACTAATCCTATCTAATTATCAGATACTGCAAGACTTTGGGTCTTACAGCCATTTATGTTTGAGAAACTTCACTAGCAAAGATTTTACAAAGAAAGTCTAGTTCCTTTTCTGATCTTTCCCTCTATTTAGCTAATTTCTTTATTTTTACATTTTGGAGAGGAACACCAATTACTCTGAATGTTTGATGAAGTAGGAATAAATCGATATTTAATCCTTGATTAAGCTAATAATTATTATTAACAGGATAATATTGTATTGATGATATTTCAGTGACACATTATGAATGGTGAAGAGGCTTCTTGTTTCCCTGTAGTCAAATAGTATTAATATCAAATTCAGAATCTCTGTCTCAAAAATAATTAAATAAAAATATTTCTCCATTCACCCACATTAGCGTGAAGGCTCATCTTGCAAACCAAACTAAACAATCTCTTTGGAATATCTTCATTCAGAACCAAGCCCCTGAATTTCAACAGATTCCAGATGGGTCTCACAGTATCACCCAAAGACAGAAGGATGATGTTCCAGGCCACTGGTCAGGGGGGAGGCCACTATGTACTTTTCTAGTCCTTTCCAGTTTCTTGTCCTCAGCAGTTTTTTTTCCTCACCATTCTCTTTTAGCTAAGAAGTGCTGAGGAAGACTTACATAACCTGGTTGCATATAAGTAGGGGAATAATTGCCACTTCTCACAAACAGAAATCCTGTGAAATAAATAAGACGAAATAAATGTTTAATTTAAGATTGCACTGGTGGATCAAATTTGGAAATTAAATGTTCCTTCCAGGATAACCAGCTGGTTGCCCAGAGAGTCTGTCTCCATCCTCAGAGCTTTCAAGACCTCACTGGTTAAACCCCTGAGAAACCTGGTCTGATTTTACAGTTGATCCTGCTCTGAGGAAGGACTAGAGACCTCCTCAGGTAGCTTCCAACCTGAACTATCGATCCCATGGTCTTACAAATCCACCTACCACTCCCACCCTAGTCCAACATAATCAGGGATATTCATAAACAACCCCATCAGCATCTCAGACTTGCTATTTTGTGCCTGCAAAGCCAGCAATGCTAAACCTTGTCCCATTTATGCTACACAAAAACCCACGGAGCTCTGGGATGCACTTGACTCTGTGTGATATAGCTGGCCACGTTCATGCTGCACTGACTTCCTATATTGGGAAACAAGGCTCTTTGGCCTCTCGAACAAGGTCATTGTTCAGAACCAGTAGCCTCTGATAGGAACTGTACGTATTATACGAATAAAAACAAATCTCCATTAACTTGCAATGAAGGAAAATAAAATTCTATTGTCTGAGTGACTAGTTCATATTTTTTCCTCCGTAAGACAAAAACTCACAGCAAAGGACATTTTTATGCATTATGTTTTTAAATTTACAGATTTAATATTGGGTTTATGAACATTGTTACCTGAGCATCTCCCCCTGCAACATACGATAATGTGACTGCCATTTATTATATTTTTTCTTTTCTCCAGTTTCAGAACAAAGAAACACTCACAGTGAAGTGTGTTCTTTTAGTAGTCTGCTTTAGGCTTACTTCTTTCGAATGTTTTTTTTAATACACACTCTACTACTTATTACTTAGTTACATCCCATCAAAGAAATGTACCTTCTCTCAGTAACAGCAAATAAAAAGGCTAAATGGATCCAAGTTCCTGAGAAAAATTCACTGTCCATACTCAGACTTACACAGGTGAAATACACCCTCTCAAAGGAAAGTGGTGGTTTGGCAATGAAGTTGGGGATCATTCTCTTTAAGCTTTTGATAAACCACTTTTTGATAACCCAGATTGCTAGAAGATAACTTGTAGATAAAGATCAAAACCTCATCTTAAAATCTGACATCTTGTGAGGAGGTAGCATGGAAAGCAAAAGACAAATGAGATACTTCCATAATATCTCCATTGATAATAACTACCCTTCAGAATTTTGTTCTGGCTGGAAGCTCCTGATGCCTGAAGGCTTCACGCAAGCTAGAGGCATAAAGGCATTCTGATCATCCGAGATAAAATGAGACTTCGTTAAGCTCTTACCAGACTAATACAAGGAAAAAAAAAAAAATCTAAAAACATTCTTAAGAACAGACTGTACCGATCAACTCTAGGCACACGTATCAATCAACACAATCAACGACAAACTGCAGATTTATAGAGTTCTCCTCTTTCTGTCCTGTCTGTAGCACTAGCTCAGAGAGGACATCGAACAGCAACATCGCTCATTTGAGGGCTGAACCTACTTCAGAGGAGTGAAGAGGAAGAAGACTCCATAGAAAGAGTCCACAGCTCTTTCCCCATCCCCTTCTATCAGGAGAAAGAAACAGTTTACTGCCTAGAAATCCAGAACCAAACTTGCATCCCTAGAGCAATCCTGAAATAACCAGTGATGGGGACAAATTAAGGGCATAAGTAGGATTTGAATACAGGTTTGTGAGCCGGGCATAACATGTAGAACTAGTGCGCTCCATCTTAACGGCCTCACTTAAACATTTGTGAGACATTATCATCTTAGTCTTAGGCTACCAATGGGGCAGCAAGATTTCTCCCTTTTTGTCTCCTTGCTCCATCCTTACGTGTTCAGACAGCAAGTGGCCTGCAGATCGTAACCACAACGCTCTCTTCATACGTGATACTCACCCTACTCTTTTATCCTGTAAGGTAGCCTTAGTTTAAAAGCAGGTGGCATTTTATCTCTCTTGGCTTACTAATTCATTTTTACTGGGGTATGGGGAGAAACTAAGTTTATGCATCTTATTTTCAACTTGGGGCATGTAAATGTCACACTGGGAGCGCTGAAAATACAGCCTGAAATATGGGAAGAAAAATGTTCCAGCATTCAGTAATATTTGCATTTTATTTCATTAATGACTTCATTTTTCACTGTTTTAGATAAGTATTAGGACAGCCACATCACTGTGATTCATCAAGAGAAGCCTGCTTTATCACACAGTTGTATTAAAAATACCTTTTGTAACGCTTTATACTTTAGTGGTTTTAAGAGATCAGCATTCATCATTCTGTATCTTGTTGGGTACCACTTCTCTGAGAAAAGCTAGAAATTGAATTGATCTTTCAACTTTATTAAAGTATTGGTAAAGTGGCAAAGTGTTATTGGTCATGCTTGCCTTGCCGTCTGCTTTCAATTGCAGCTCCTATTGTCGTGTACACGTAAAGCAACTGTAAGTGCAAACAAGGTAGTAAGGAAAATGGCACTCATTGGAGAACACGGAATGCTCTGTTCGGGACCTTTGTTGGGATTTGCTCTTAAATTGTGATTGTATCTTCAGTTACTCTATAAACTTATTTTCTGCCTATTACCGAAACACAAAAAGTGTTTCTCTCCAGGAAGGTAGTTCATAAAAGTGCTTAGGTTTTAGATTACTAGGATTTTCTATGTTATGCAACAAATAGAGAAGAAATTGTACACAACCCCTGCAGTCCTTCTTTCCTAGAGAAGGCTGTGTATGCACTATGTGTATATGAGAAAAGTAACTTCTCTTACATTTTTGCTGATAGTTTAAAATTACAAATTAATATACTAGAACAAGAAACTTCCTAAATGGAGAAATTCAGATCTCCAGAATAAGAAATTAGAGGGTTGAAAAACAATCCCTGCTGATTCTTTCCTTATAATTGTTCTTACTGAAGCAACTTTTTTTTAATGGGCTGCAGCTTTAACTTCATGGATTTGGACTAGATGATCTCCAGAGGTCCCTTCCAACCCTATGATTCTATGATTGCAACAGTGTCCAAAAAACTGCCCCTAGATCCCTAGGAAAAATGTCCCTCTGCTACTTCTGAAGTCTACCTGTGTGGACACAGCTATCTTCACTCCTTGGTTTTCCTTCCAGACGCAGCCTCTAAACTGACATATAAAGAAACAAATAAAAAGTTGCAACCTTCACATCTTGTAAAGCCAAAACAAAAATCACAGTGGATGTTGTTCTCTGACAGGAGCACTACAAAACGAAAAACACTTAAGTTCTGAGCTTCCCATTCTATATTTGACATACAAAACTTTTCCTATATTCGGCATTTTAGTGTTGCTGCTGTTTAATTGCTGTAATCATGACAATGTACTGGGGGCCTTAGACATCGCTTATGCTCTGAAAAAAAGCAGGAAATGTAAGTGTGATGTGAACAGTAAAGTTTTTGCAATTTAAATAAAATAAAAGACAACAGGTGGATGCAGAGGAAGTGCAAGGAATTAACAGGACAACAGGCTACAAACACAGGATTTCAGTTCCTACCTATTGTTGTAAGAAGGACATAGAGGAAGATAAAATTTGTAGATATTTACAAGGAGCTCCTTTATGGTAAAAGTTAGAAGGCGTATCATCTAAAAGCCAAAGTTGTGCTTGTAGATTCACAAGATCCTGAAGAAGCAAAGAAAAGTATCTGGCATACGATCTGTTGTGAACTATCCTTAGAAAATCTGAGTGGGAATCAGGAGAATCTTTCAAAGGGCACACTGAAGAAACAGTTAGGAGATACTGGGGGGGGGCTGGAAAACAGAAACAGGAAAAGATGGATTCACGCTCAGAGAATACTGCTAACTGCGTTGAAATAAGCTGGCTGGTCCGGGCTGGCACTATGGAGTCCGGTTCAGAGCTTTTGCCAAGAACAGAAATTTCCCAGGAGCACAGGGGAATAAAGCACGAGAGGACAGAGTCCAGCAGGGACAGACAAAACTTTTACAGATCGGATCAAAAGTCAGACTACCACACTGTCCTGCCTCTGGCTGTTTTACGATATAGGCAAGTAGGGTGTGTATACCGGTATCAGAAAACTCCATGACTGCAAAGACACTAATGATTTCCAGAGACAGACGTTGCATTCAAACACTTGTATTTTACACCCTATGATGGACTTAAAACTGTGAATTTTTCTGCTCCTCTTCTGGCATCAATACCTGCACCACATCCTGTGGCAGTGATTTCCACTGTAACTACATTCTTTGCTTCCTACCTTGTAATCAGCACCGTATCTACACATTAGTCCATCAAAAGTTAAAAAAATATGGGGGAGACACTAGATAGCACGAAAATTATTTGTAAACCTTCAGCATAAGAATAAGCCAGCTTGAGCCTTCCTCCACAGCTAGTCCACCTATCTAATATGGATAGTGACTGCTTCTCACTCCAGAAAGGCCGGAACAAGCTCAGGAAGTAATAGCAAAAGGAATACAGAAAAATCGCCATAAACATCAGAGAAATCTGGTGGAGGTTTACAATGACTTGCATCTGAACCTGAATATGCAATCTGTGGAGACAGAAAATCCTCTGCAATCACTAGGGAAGAAGGAGAAAACTAGTTTTCACCTTCCGCACGTACATACACACATGAACTTCTCCGAAGGAACAATTTTTCAAGTTACTGAGGCACACACACCCCACAGCATGCTCTTTTAGATGTTCCTCCTGTAAAGGCTGGAGACACCCTATATATTTTACTTTGTGAATATTAATTGCAATTTATATGCAGTCTTAAGTTACTGAAGAACCACCTTTAGTAACCAAACTAAATACTCAAGTGAGCACACAGTGACATAAAAATGGTTCTCCTTCTACAAGTTGATTGATTAGGAGCGTGGCTCTAATTGCATGAAATTACAAGAAATTGTTCATGTAATCTGAAGGTAACAAACACAGGCTCATCGTACATTTTATGGAGTGTGGGGGGGGAATTCTTAATTTCTAGCATAATCTTTTAATGTAATTATCGTAAGTGAAAAAGGCAGTTTTGGTTAAGAAAAAAAGGTCAATTTAATATTAAAGATCAAACGAGTCAATTAAAACCAAATCTAGATACTTTGGCAAAGCTGGGAGTGCTTGGATACATGTTTCTATTTAATTTTATATGAGCCAGCCACAACATTTGAATCCAAATTCATATCAGAATTATAACAACCTTGGAGGATATTCAGATGGAACAGTCTGGCTTGAAATTATGGTTAGTTTTCAAATTTGCTGTGAATTGGGACTCTTCCATGCCTGTGAGACAATAAATGCTGCTTCTTGGGATGTTATGTAATTTTTTTAAAGCTCCCCTTTCCCAGAAAGCTATATATATATACACACACACACATATCTATATATACACATCACAAGGAAGTGTAGATTGCTTATCACTGGGTTGAAATTTGGTTTATAAAGAACCCTTACTTGGATCTGTGCCTTCATTTCTGTTACACATTCAGGAATTATGTCAAGGTGGAAAACTTATGCCTCCAGGATATTATAGAACATGTTATATTCTGAGTTTCATATGCAAAAGATGAGCTCTGCAAGTAATTACAGACACATGGCTACAATATGCGTCTCAATATACAAAGGCATACCGTAAGAGTATTTTGGTTTGTACCACATACATTGTCAAAGTTGATACTGGAGTACCTTTAGCCTTCTCCAGCTCTTAGGACCAGGTGCCTGCCCAGGACACACTCTTTCTTTATAGGTGCAGGTCCAGGGTGTGTACCACCCCTCCTTCCTGCGGTGCTTACTCGCTCGAGGTCCCACGCACTGGGGGGCTTGGACAGGGGATGCTGGGAGAGCCACAGGATGTCCAACATATAACCAGTCTACATAATGAATACTAGGAGGCTTGGGCAAGGAAGAGAGTATTTTTGATGCAGCTGTTGCTAATCAAAATATTCATCACTGAAATACTCTACTGCCTTTTTTTTTTAAATGAAAGGTAGTTACAGTTAGAAAACCACACAGATGCCTCTCTCTAACTCATCTCTACTTATGACTAAACCCTTGCTTTGTAGGATTGCTGGTCTCTCCAAGATCAGAGAAGGATGCTCAGCCTCTTAGGCCCATAGTGGTGGTGCCAGCCCTTCCAAGTTCACAGATGTAGGAACAAAGATGTGTTCAGAGAGGGGCACACACTACTGTCTCATAAAGCTGCCCAGAATTTTTTTTAAAACTTTTTGTCAGAAAATGTGTATTTGTCGAAACACATTAACATGAAAATGTATGAACTACTGGTCTGTGGCAATTCAGAGGTCTTCTGGGATTACTTTTTTTACTGGAACTTAATTAATTTTATGGTTCTGCAGAACTTTTTCTGATCAGTGTTTTTTTTGTGTGCTTATGTATGTGGGGTATAGAAGAAATTGCTATTAAATCTAACCACCTCCGTAAGACCACAGGAAGAAAGCGAGCACAGCAGAATTCTTCCCAGTTACTCTCTGCATGTTGCAATTAGCAGCATCTCTTTGTAGCACATTAGTGTTGCAAAGCCGGTCTTTAGCTGGGGTTACAGCACTGTGACTACAGACTACACATACCCACTTGCTCACACACACACACACAGGCTCACTCCATGCCCTCTGGCAACAAGTCATTTCAGGTGGTATCTAGTTGAGACAATGAACAGTACTGACCTGAAAAACATTTTTTCCCCCCAATAACCATCTGAGCCCAGAAGTGCTGACTCTGAATGCAAAAAATAATTCCTCAGTTTAACTGACTGTCTCTTGAGATTATGCAGCCAACACTATACTATAACACACCCACTGCAGTCATCTTTTCTTATTCCTCCTTCACCTATAGGCCTGAGCATCAGCCACGGCTAAGGCGGCATCGGTGGACAAGAAATTCTCAGGCATGACAATTTACTCCAAACACACTTTTTTCCCTAACTGATGACCTTGGTTTTAAAGAAACTGCCTACTACCCCAAATCTCAGAGGCAGGCAGGAGCAAAAAGAGAGAAGTCCTACTAGGGGAGACAGAAAGCCTAGTAGTAAGGTGAATGTTTCTAAAACGATTCAGTATTGAGAAAAAGTACAGAATGTGTACCACATGCTTAAGTATAAAGATGATTTGACACCCGCAATTTGTGTCTTAGCCAAAGAAATGGAAATATGAGAGTTCATCTTTTAATAAGGACAACTCAGGAGAGCATCTCAGACAAGCTGATTTAAAATAAAAAAGGTACAAGTATACAAGATGACCGGCTTTTACATGGGTTTTCTGTGCTCTGGGTTCTTTAGGGACCCATCCTTATCTAAATTTAAAAAAAAAAAAAAGTCTTTTCAAAGCATGTGTGGCTGAAATCTTTCTATTAGTCTGAATCAATCAGTTTTAAAAAGAAATGATGGACTCTTTTTATATAAAGAGGTTTAGCACAGTCACATTGACGACAGACTGATGCATGGGGTTTCAGCTGCATTATCCAAACGTAGTGCCTGGCTCATGGATTTTCAGAAGCTGTAAGAGATCTCTTCTAAGGACAATAAAGAAATGGGAAAGAAGAGGATTTGCTTCACCTGAAATGAATGCAAATGGCATCTCCATTCATTTCATTCACAGCAATCTGTCACCTTTTCGTTTCTGTTTCACACAAAAAATAGGAGATAATAAGGAAATAGTAACGGTATAAGTGGACAGAGCCTGACCATTAAAATGTTTACCATTCCAGCACGATGCCTGCAGATGCAATAAAATTGAAACTGGAAAGGTGTTAGAATTGCTGCCGGTTTCTATTCATTTGAATGGCAGCAACCCAGAACTCTGTTTTATGGTTTCATGTAGAGGGTCAATCCATTATCTTTTTTTCTTCCTGGGATCAAATAGCATTTTTGTGAGAATTAGGTCTCTGTGGCATGTTGAAGTGGAACCAATGTTTAGAGATTTGAATGTTGAACCTATTTCAAAATTGGACTGCTTTACAAATAGTGATTAGACTTCAGAATTGAACTTTAAAATTATTAAATGGCTTTTTAAAAGTTCAAAACATGGAGATTCTCTTACTTAAAAGTGATTATGTATAAACTCATCTACCATCCAGAAAAGTCACAGACATAAATATTATGAGCACTGGAACAAACTGAAGTAGCTAAATATTAAGCATGTTTTCCCCCCATTTTCTATCCATATGGTGACAAACGTATAAAGTACAGGAATCAATGGATGCTATGGACTTTTTGGGGTGGGAAAGAAAAAAAAAAAGAGAAGTAATGGAGTAAAAAAATTAAATTATGCAAGGTAAGTATACACTCTGCTTATCAATAGCAAGGATTTGAAGCAAAAGACTCAGAAAAACGTATTACATATATCCACTAAAAACAAGGAAACATGTTACTGGGTAACTACAGGTAATTTCTAAGGTAAGGATGCGTTTTGTTCATTTGAAGAGAGGAATTTCTTCATCAAGGTTCCAGCAATTATGAATACAATCAAAGAAACAAAAGCATGTAGTAAAATAGTGATGATTTACAACAGCTTCAGATTCAGGAAAGAATGCAAATGCTTATTTACTATATAATTCACAGTCTTCACAAGAAGGAAACACAGACAGCAATGCTGAAAACGAAGTCTACTACAGACAATCAATGAAGAGTCTCAAGAAGAGAAGTGTATACTGACTCAGAAGTATTTGTGGAATTTTCATTTCTTACCTAGCTGTTCTAGTTCTCACTCTGGAAACTTTGCCACACAGCAAAATGGGGATGTGCATGGACATTTCCACATGGACATCAAAAGGACTCTGTAGGAACACAAGGGTCTACTCACAAGTAAACTTGCAACGTAAGAACCTTAACATAATCAAGTATCAATTAACAATTAGTTGATTAAATATTGATTGAACATTAGTTAACTGTTGTAAACTCACAGACAAAATGGATCTGCTTCAGCAGCTGACCCACAGAATAGGCTAAGTCAGTGTCCAACACAATACACGGTTTGAGAAATGTTTTCTGTAGCATAGCTAAGCTATAGCCTAAAAGATGCTTTGTAAGAACAGGTCTGTTACAATTTTTATATGCCAAATTATTATTCTGCAGTAAGAGGGAACACAAAGACCACCAAAGGACATACATTCTATTTAAACAGACTGATTTGAGCACTGATAGTTTGTCAGAAACAGATACGCGGAGTGATCTTTATGGCAGGTCAACAGAGAATGCGATGACCAGACAGAAAAAGGGGCAGTCTATACAGATGATTACGAACTGCTGTAGAAGCAGACAGACATAGAACAAGTGAGCCAGTCGTTTTAAAAAATTCAATGTCAATATTTAGAAACATCTGTTTCTTTAAATTTTAATTCTTAAATGTCTAAATCTTAATTCGTAAAAAAGGGCTTCGTGCTCTTTTGTAGACCAGTATCTTTAAACCAAGAAAAGTATCTTAGTATTTCTAGCACAGAACCTTGGAAGACAACTGTAGCTAGTAACAAGCTCTGATAGCCACTGACTGACGGAGCACTTCTTCAGGAACTCACCAAGAAATAAGACAACAGAAAAGTGTCAGAAATGAATTAAGAAGCCAAAAGTTACAGTGAGGCCCAGCTAACACCATAAATGAGTATGGCACTCTTCTCAAGTGCTCGGCACTTTTAAATAAAGGCAACTTGAGTATTAGTAATTATGGAATCAACATTTTCATCGTCCCTGCTGCTGGTGCAGAAGAGACTGAAAGCATTCACTGTTTCGGTCATTAGCAGGGCCCAAGAAGCTACCTCCAGAGTATGGAAGACTTACATAAAAACAGTGGAAGAGATCTGCTTTCAGAGCCGGCAAAAATTCATTTCAACCACACTGATCAATTCTGGCAAAAAATTTTCAGAATTATTTTGCATCTCTTATAGAACAAGTTCCAGACAATACAAATACTCTGCAAAATGTTGTGTTCTGCAGTTAGGTAAAGCAATGAACAAGAAAATATAGTACGTGTCTCTGTATTAGACAACAATCTTTGACATTTCCTCTGTTCTTCTAGTGATTGACTCTAACATCCAAAACTAGTGGGGTCAGGTATTACAATGAACCCACCTTAGATGCTGCCCTTCTACGGTCACAATGAACATAACACTAAATTTTCTAACAGGGAACAAAGATAATTTTTGTACTCAATAGTGTACTGAGTATAGTTAGAAGATAAAATGATAGATCTTTGTATTGTTTTCAAATTTGTTCATAAGATCTGACATAGTTTTATTAACATGTCACTCCTTTTTATTAATGTGTGTAATTTAATAAAGCTGAGTTACAGCAGCACCTGCCCAAAGTTTAATATCCTCAGAACAAGTAAAATCAGAAAACAAAGAACATTTCCTTATACACAAAAAGCAAGATAATGCAGAGGAATGACCATGAATGTTAGATATTTTCCACCCTGTATTCAAAGAAATATTGAGTGCCACACGCGCTGCCCATTTGTGCAAAAGAGTATTCTTCAGGTATAAATGAGATATATCGGTACGCCAAGGCTGAGCCGCTTGTTTTGCTGCTAAGACAGGTATCTTTATCTAATGAAGTTTGCTTCCTAAGAAGAAAAATACTGAAGTATGTGACTCAGCAGAGCAAGTTCACTACTCTTCTGTGCTCCATAAAGATAAATTTTGAACATCTGGAACAACTTTGACCAAATTCTGGTCATTAGTATCTAATATGGGAATTAAATTCAAAATTTTCTAATTAGGCACCAACTCAGCAGGCTATCAGAATGTGTCTTATCAACCGTATCAGTAACTAGATCAGAAAACATCACCAAAGGAAAAAATTCAACCCCTCATCATTATCAAAGATTTTTTTTTGAAGAACTATATTTTTGAAGATACATTTATANTGTTGGTATTGGCAGGCAGATTAATCCAACCAAGTATCACACATCTTAACGGCAAACCCGGAACACACATTCACAAACGCAACCAACAAAACACCAGGGAGATTACTTTCATGTACTTGCTTCGCTTAACTGAACTTTGGAAGAGGAAGCTAGAAGGTCTCCACATTGAACCTCCAGACAAATTGCTGTTGACCACTGGGAATGTATCATTAGTTTTGATGAACAAAAAGAACGCACCTTGGTGAACCAACTCAAGTAATAAGGAATCTTCACCAACTGTTAAGCTTTTCTAAATGCTTAGTTTTCTTAAGTTTCTCTCCCTAGAAGGGGAAAGTGTTTTACTAATATTTATTATTTCATAAAAGATATTAACTCTGAAATCTTAATATCTTCGATTTCGACTTTACATCTTGTTGCCATTTTTTTTAAAATCTATGCATCAAAAAATGTATTAGACACAGAGGAATTGCGGTGTAAACTGTACTTCGAACACCTCTTAAAGTAACTCTTAATTTATTGACGGTGCTCTGCTACTGCAGGCTTTAGGACACAATTAGGCTTGACTTTGTGCTCTGTAGGTGGGCCAAACTCCGACTGAAATTTGCTTCAGTTCAGTCTCCTAGATAGAACTGACTTACTGCTGATAAAAGGCATGAAGACAATGAAGCGTGAGCTTTATTTGTTCAGCTTTCTTCGAAGAAAGAAAAAATATGACTGTTTTGCATACTTATATTAGATGAATGAATACCACAGAGAAAGAAAATCTAGATAGAGAGAAAACAATGTTAGTAAGGAAAAAATTTAATAATGCCTGGATCATAGGTTTTAAAATAGAGATTACAAGATGATTATTAACCATCTGATAACTGAGGTTCTGCAAATTACATCTGGTAGGAGCTGTGAATACAAGAAACACAACTTGTTTAAAAGCTGGGCTTAACACATTGGTTTGAGAGATTTTAAAATGTACTTGCGTACGATAATGGTAGATGGACTCAAGAGCCATACTTAAGTGCTTAAAAGCAGGTTCGAGAAAAAATACGAGGGAACTCTGATCTATCTTTATTGGAATGGTAGATATCCAATTAATAGAAAAGCTTGCACCATGCCTTTGGAAATAAATAAATAGATAAGATAAATAAATACAGCTATATAGCTAAATCCCATTCTGCTTTAAGTACTGTATCCCCAAAGTTCAGCTGACTAGCATTTATGAAGAGTTTATCTCAGCAAGCTTTACATTTTAAGAAAGAGCAAGACCATAGCAACAAAACCAAATTAATGCAGTGAGAATGAACAGCAAATCTTCGGTAAATTCAGAGACACTTCTGTCAGAGGGCACATCTTGAGCATGGTATCGGGTCTGACATTGCAGATTTCCCTAAAAACTGAAAGGTAATTAGGCAAGATATAAACAATCCTACACCTAAACAATCTCTCCCACCACAATATAAACTTGCTAATTGAAATTGAAAACCACAATCACAATCTGTTCAGGGAATAAAAGAAACAGCTTGTAGTAACCAACTGGCTAAATTCTTTGCACTTGATTCAACATCCTTCATAACACAGGGTCTTCTTCGTGTTACGTAGCCTGCTCTTCGAAAGAAAACTTGAACGCTTCCCTGAGAAATCAATGAAAATCAAAATTGTTACCTTTATGCATGAGCATGTCTTTGACACTCCCATTGGAAAGCGCCGTTCTCATCTCTTCTCAAGAGCACTATGGTGTGGCCTGGCTCAACTACTCCTCACTCCTCCTCCAATCACATATACTCTCCTCTGGCAGAGCGCAAAGGAAAACTATGGAGAGCAAGGTGTCGGTGCTTCTATGGAGCAACTTAAAATGCCATCAAGCCTGACCATGGTTTGGCAAATAGGAAACAAAGTTATTCATCTTGGGTATCTTTCTCTATTTGCCAAGCAGATGGCAAACAGCATCCAACAATCAATTGCAATAAGTTACTGATAAATGATACCTAGTTCCTCTTAACCCTTTTTCTCCCCTCTGATACTGGGGTTTTCTCCCTCTTCTCTTTCACTTTGTATCAGATGAAGAGTATTATGGCCCTTCCATTGTTTTGCATCTCTTTCACTGAAAGGACTGCCTTCTAATGGGCAAAATTATCTATTTAAGGGGTAGTTACATCATTACAAAATCTGGTTCTGGATTATAGAACACCACAACGGACTTCTGCAATCATGTTTTAAGATAACCTTTATAAAGAGAATATAATTTGGCTCCCACTGAAGAAAAAACACATGAAAGCAAATTGTAAAAACTAGAAGTGAAATGGTGTCTTCCGGTTGTAATTCTGTGGAGCACAAGACCCAGTGGTAAAAAACCACCATAAGGGGATCAGGAGTTCTGGCCCAAAGTATTCTAACAGGAAAGAAATCAAATGAAAAATTTGACTCATCAGTCATCGCGCTGATCAAAAGCCTTCTGGGCAAGACTTGGACTGAATGCATTCTCACCACATCCAATGCAAGGTACATAAAAAAACCTCTCCAAATTCCTGAAGGGCTGGAGGCAATTTGGACAAGCAGCTAATCTAGAATCCATAGCAAATGTGAAACACTGGCTTTCACCCAACTGAGATCGGTATCACTCAAGCAAGTACAGACCTGTATACCACATGCTACATATTCTTGCTTATCTATCTCTTTTTTTTTTTTTCTTGGAGAGGCTGTGAAATGGCTCTCCAGACATCAGACTGCACTGTAATTTTTACTTCATAAGAAATTTACAGTTTCATATCTTTCCTAATGGGATTACCTGAATCATTTACATTTCAGGAAATAACTTGAGTATCAATCACTCTGACTCACAAGTAAGAGCAGCTAGAAAGGATCGAGATAAATCTAAAAGTTGTTTTATTATTAGGAGTTCATTTTTAAAGATCTTGACATTTATTGGCTCAAAATCAGAGGCAGTACAAGAGACTGGTTTGCTGTGCAAAGTTTCATTTTTATTACATGAGACCTAGAAAAACTTCTTTTGTTAGAATCATGTTCCTGTACAATTCCTTAGCAATAGATAACTTGAATAAAGTCTTCCATGCAGGTGTGTGTATGTGTACATTCAAGTGCATACATGTCCCTGATTTTATTTGGACTAGCATTTAAGTATCAACTGACTTTTTTTTGTACATGAAAGCTAATAAACTGTTATCACCGTAAGAAAACTTTCATCTACATCCCCCTTAGAAGTGGCACTGCAGCAGTCACAACCTGCCAGACTACCTCTAGAAGAGAGCAGCCAGCTTTCATAAGCCACTCAGTTACTGCTTTTCCTGTTATGCTACCAATATTTTGCATTATTATTATTATTATTAAGTATTAAAGATCCTCTGATCAGAAGAGAAACTCCCAAGAATGCCAAAATTCATACATAGGCCCAGTGTGCCATTTGTAAACTCTGCTTAAGTAACATGGAGTTAGCGGGTATACCAAATCTTGGTTGGGAAAACTTAGTCAAGATCTACCAGTTTCTGAATATTTGGATAACCAGCAAAAAAGACAAAATTTGTCCACTTCCATTTTTTCAAAGATCGTAAGCCTCTAGTTAGATCTGTGTCCCATGTCTGTAAGTGAGCAAGAACATTCTTATTTCTTATGTGAAAACTGTTTACAAGAGAAATAGCGATTAACAGAGAGTATTTTCAGATTTCCATCCTAAAGTAAGTATAGTTATAAAAACTATACCTGTTGTCAACAGTTGCTACTATTATCAAGACCCAAAAGTCATAGTTGCATTTTACTCACAAGGAAAAATTTCCAGCAGTCTGCAGAATGCTGCTATAGGGCAAGATCATGCAACCACATTCAGTACATTTATTTGAAGTCCAAATATATCACTTGACTAAATGGGTCTAGATAAATGGATTATGACAGCACTTTCAACCCAGATTTTGCAAGTAATTGAAGAGGAGAAAGCAGATAAATTAGGCAGATATTAGCATATACCCACAGTTCTAGGTAGAATTTTTCAGTAGTTACTTTTGAAGGAGGTAAATATGACAGAGACTTATAACAGAAAAAAAGGACATGGTTCTTTGCGTATGCCATGTTTGAACAAAGTTGGATAGGAGGATTTATTGCATTTGCGCTTATATCTAATTTTCTATTTTATCATTCAGGACTTCCCTTTTTAGATACAAAAATGCTGTAATAGAGCTTTAGAACTTTTAGCCAGTTGCGTATCAATGTTTCTACGCAGCTTCCCAATATTTCTTTGTGATGGCCCACGACTATGTACCAGACAGAAAAGGAAATACATCTCATACAACTCTTCTTTTTTGGAGTACAGATAGACCTAGAGCTACTAAAATTAATTTATTTTGGAACAAAAAGCATTGCAAGTAAAGGAAAGTGACAAATATTAAGCAGAGAAGCGAACTTTAAATTTCATTTCATGATTAAATAATTTTAACAGAAGACTAAACCTAAATGTTTTACAAGCATAATTTCTTGTCTGTCTTCAGAAATTCTTCCAAGAGAATCACTCCCGCATGTTACATACAATCAATCATATGTACGTATAAGCACTGTGTTTACCTGTTTCTAAAAGCCTTTCCTGTCTGCACAGCAACATACAACCCCCATGGTTCCTCCCCAGCACTCCCTCAAACAGAGTTTGTCCTATTGAAAGAATTGCGACAAGTTTGATTGAGGAAATTTTTGCATTTTGAGATAAAAGCGAGAGTTTCATTTGAAAGAAGCCAAGGTGGATGAAGGAGATAGGCAGGCGGAGAATGCAAAGAAGCAAAAAGAACGCAGAGAGAAAAAGCAGAATAAATGAAAAGTAAAAAGAGAAAAGGAGAAAACCAAATAAAAAATATTTAAATAGAACAGCAGAAAGGGAAGAGATGATTCTGATACAATAAATGTAATAATCGAGAACACGGACACTAAAGAGAAGAATCAGAGTTGTACATGGCAGAAGAGAGACTCCATACAGTCTTCTATAAAGAAACTCTTCGGTCTCTCCCTCTCACCACCATAGAACAGGCTCAGTTCAGCACGGCCAGACATTAAGAGTCAGAAAACCAGTTCTACAGTTTCAGTGACACTCAAAGACATTCTCATTGTATAAAATGTGCTAAAACAAACATGTAATGGATGATTTGTATTACCATTTACCTTTACAAAGACATAATTAATATATTTACATCCAGTGTAATAGTAGCTTTACCAAACTTACCCCTACAGTTCCTACTTTAGGGTTAGATTATATAGAACAACTGAGAATTAGACTTCAAGTATAAAAGAATTCAGCTTTGTCACCATCAGGATAAAATTCCCCATGCACCAAATAATACTGAATTATAGATCTCAGTAAGTTATCACAGACCTTCACATTTATTGAAATTTTATTATGTGAAAGAAACAGAAGTAGAAAAGCATAATAATGAAAAAATAAAAGCAGAACACTTGAGATGCTTGCATTTCAAACCTTGTAACCAAGTAGTGCGAGCAAAGAAATTAATTTTAATCTTTGCTCCCTTTAAGATCAGTTTACAGCAGTAATTTTACAAATGTACTATGTATCATAAGATGTAGGTGTACACTGACAACTGATAATTTTGTGAAGCTAACTGGGTAGGCATATTAATCATTTTCAGATGCTTTTGAATGGGACAGATATAAATGTGAAAGATTATAATTTAGGTAACTGCTGGCAACACTTATCATCTCAAACTAATTTATCAAAATCACTCAGAAATGTTTTGCTCTCCTCTGTCTCTCTATATTTAGTATTTTCTTTCAAATGAGGGCTTTATGAGCAAAAAGCATGAGAAAAAAAAAAAAAACGTCCCTAAGAAGTCTGTAAATACTGATGTGTTCATTGGCTAACTCTTGCTTTGATTTTTTTTGCTTTCTTTGTTGGGATTTTTGTTTTGTTTTCATTTTTTTGCCCAGAGAGATATTCCTGAACTGCAACCACCAAAGCTTTGTCTTCTTTGTCTTTTCTTCTGATAAATATGCACAGACAGTTTTGAGTCTCGTGAACTTTATTATTATTAAGTTTGTCAATTGTCAGCATTTGTATTTCATTCCAGTGATGAATGGAGGCATTAGATTTCAGCATTAAAATGTAGTTAGGATTGTAATGAGCATCATTAGGAAGCATAATGGGAATCAGCACTGGATCTCATTTTAGGATTTTTTTTTTTTTTTTTTTTATTTTTTTT